>APFE031627756.1:59259-125776 GCA_000404065.3 Pinus taeda | reverse complement strand
GCTTAACTTTTGTGGGCACGGGACTTCTGATTGGCCACTTCTCTACAAAAGTGACCTAGAATTTAGCCACACATACCAGACACTCTTGGAGGGTAAGCATGTTCTATATTTTCACCTCCAGGATACCCTGTTATGCCACCTGGGTCACCTTTGTGTTCCTTCAAGCAAGCATGCCAAGATGATTTAGGAAGCACACTACAGTCAGGTTGTTGGGCATTTTTGGGTTGAGAAAAAATGGTGGCATTACCACAGAATTATTTCTATTGGCCGAATCTTTGACAGGATGTCGAGAAGTACATCAGATCATGCACTCCCTGCGCCATTGCTAAACCGAGCATCAAGAAGCAAGGCCTCTATACCCCTCTACCTACCCCTAGTCGAACTTGGGAATCCATCTCCATGGATTACATGTCAGGCCTTCCTTCCACTAAGCATGGAAACGACTATGTTTTTGTGGTCATCGACAGGTTCTCGAAGATGGCCATTATGGTGGCCTGCAAGAAGAATATCACAACAGAAGGCATTGCTAAACTCTTCTTTGAACGAGTGTGGGTACACTTTGGATCCCATAGTCTATCATCTCAAATCAGGACAGCAGGTTCCTTAGTACATTTTGTTCTAGTCTTTGGTCGATACTGGACACCAAACTTACTAAGTCCACAACATTCCATCCTCAAACTGATGGCCAGATAGAGGTTGTCAACAGGATGATTGTACACATTCTGTGCATGTACAACTCAAGCATCAATGCACATGACACGACAGCCTCCCCTATGTTCAGCACAGCTACAACCAGGCTCTCCACAACTCGACTAGCCACAGCCCTCTTCAGGTGGCCTTGGGATTCCAGCCACTATGTCCCATTGATGTGGCCACGCCATTTGTAGCTACTCATGTAGATTCGGCTCATGTCCAGTCTGAAATAGATAAGGAAAACAAATTCATTGAGCACATACAACATATTCACCAGTAGGTCCATGACATTCTGGAGAAATCAAATGCCAAGTACAAGGAGCGACATGATCAACATCAGGTGCCACACAAGTTTCAGGTGGAAGACAAATTCTAGTTGCATTTGCAAAACGAACATCTTACTGGAGCCTATCGGAAACTTAGACCACTTAGATATGCTCCTTACACCATTACCAAGGTTATGAGAGACAATGCATTTGAGCTCAACATTCCCCCATTCCTTAGCATGCACCCAGTGTTCAATATGGACCGCCTTCGACCATACTTTCCACCATTACTAGACACATCTGACATTGTAGAACAACTCACACCCATAGAGTTGAATCCAAATTGCATGGAACAAGCTGCAACTGATCGGATCATGGACAGACGGATCAAGCACACTCGCCAACACAATATCCAACTGTATTGAGTTGTCAAAGCAGGTCAAATCCTTCACCAGGGCAAGTGGCTCACCAGGGACCAAGTTCAACAAAAGTTTCCTCATCTCATGGAGGAACTCAATGCAATGGGGACCATTGCTTCCTAAGGGTGGAGGAATGATCCAGGTGGATATTGGTGGCCACCCGCCAATTTCACTTGGACCCCCACCATTGCTTCTTTCAGTTTTTTAGTTTCCTTAATTGTAGCAAAATTTACTATTTTTAGAAGTTTTTCGGGTCCTAAACTTCCAGAGTCGTTTTGAGGCCCTAAATGACGTTTTTTGGGAAATCTACCACCAGCGATTTTCTGTCTAAAATCGTCTTTTCCATCATATTTCTCCGAGAGATCTTTCCAACAGGTTATCATGTGCGTCAAATGGAGATAATATGACCAAGTCACGACCTCAAGAAGTAGGTGTTAGAAAATTATATATTATAGAGCAATGGAACACATAAAATATTGCAGAAATATAAACACAGAAAACGCATAATACAAGAGAGACACAGATATACATGGTTCACACTGTTTGGGCTATGTCCACCCCAAATAGCCAGTCCTTTCTTTCTATTATCGAGCAAAATGAAGAGACACAACCTATAGCAGATCCACTGTAATATCCTCTATTTTCTCTCACAACCTCACCTCTCTGTTTCTCGTTCAGAGAATACACATCTATTACATCGCCTCAAATACAATACCCTCATACAAAGAGAGGGGTTTCCTTCTAGGGAAAAAAACCCTAAACTAAACATAAGTTCTATCGTCAGATCATCTTCCTAATGAACAGCCCAGATTGACTAGAAATTACTATATTTTACAAGGCAATTTTACATTTGTTTTTAGCTTCAGGGGCATTGCCCCCAAGCCCCTCCTGGGGGACCGCTGGCCCCTGGACCCCCATAGGGGGGATCAGTCCCCCCCACATGGAGGGGTGTACAAACTTCCTAGGGTATACATCCGGCTAAAACAAAGACCTCTAAACAATCATGCTCCACATACAACAGTTCGTTGTCCAACTCACCCCAACGGGGCCCATAAACTCTTGGTGTTAGATCTCCTCAGGTTAGGGTTTTGGTTGTTTAGGGTTTTCTCTAATTGTTCAATAATGAAAAGTCCCTTGAGCCTCATTTTAAGGCAGTTTAGAGGCATGTAGCTACCACATCGCTTCTCAGAGATAAGCTACCATCGCCCTAGCTAGTTTATTTCCATTTCTGTTTGTAAGCATATTTCAGTATTTTACATTAATGAAGTGAAGTATTATTTCCATTGCATCTCTATGTTTATGGTTATCTCTATAATTTGTTGTGTTCCTATTTAAATCTGGATCAGATTGAGCCTGTTGAAAAATGGGCCATTGATTTCGTAAGACCAATAAATCCTACATCATCAAATAAAAATCATATTTGGGTTTGTACAAATTTTGTTACAAAATGGGTAGAAGCTAAAGCTATTTCTTTTGCTACTGAAAGAGTTGTTGTTGATTTTTTTTTTACTGAAACCTTTACTATATTTGGTGTTCCTAAAGAAATTGTTTGTGACAATGGATGATAGCATAGTTCTAATCTGGTACAGGGTGTGATGGAGCAGTACAAAATACGACATAGGATATCTACACCATATCACCCGCAAGCCAATGGTCAGGTGGAGTCGATGAATAAGGTAATTGAGTCCATCCTCACAAAGATGGTAAACATGCATAGAAAGGATTGGGCTGACAAATTACTAGAAGCATTATGGTCCTATCAAACCACTTGGAGAAATAACATAGGACACACACCATATGAGCTGGTGTATGGGAAACAAGTCCTCTTGCTGATAGAATTCCATATCAAGACATTTAGGATTGTAGTCCAATTGGGATTAGATCTCTCTAAAGCATAGTAGCAGTGCCTTCTACAATTAAATGATTTAGATGAAAGCCAAAGGGGTGTTGTTCAGTAGAACATCTTGGTTCAACAACAACACAAGACGTGGCATGACAAGTCCATTCAGAAGAAGCAGATCCAACCAATTGATTGGGTACTCCATTGCGATTCAAGATTCAAATATTTAAAGGAAAATTTCATACATGATGGATGGGACCCTATGAGGTGGTCAAAGTGTTCAAAAACAGAGCAGTAGAAATCAAGACTATTGATGGATGGGATTCTGTGTTCCTAGTAAATGGGCATAGATTGAAGGTATATTTTCAGCTCCTTACTAAAGGAGATTTTATGTAGCAAGTCCAACATCCATTTGAAAAGGAGTTGGTAGATGGTAACACCAACCTATTGAAGAATTGATTCCTTCTTGTCCTTATTAAAAAAAAAAAAAAAAAATCAAAGAAAAAAAAATCCTGTAATTATGAAAATCATTTGACTGACATGATTGCAGAAGGATCGACTTGAAAACCAACATGCCAGCAGGAAGATCAAAATTCTAATAAAAAGGGAACGTTACTTGATTTTTAGATATGTTGGCTGCCACCAAGAAGAAGCAAGTTCACGAAACCGATCACTTACCCAAGTTTCGGGTAACTATCATGGAAATTTTTATCCAAGTAAACACTTACTTCCCACTGCAGTTATTTTTCCTACATCAGTGCAGGCAGATTTCAAGGTAAAAATATTGTCCTTCTTCTGTTTCCCATTTCGAAATTTCCCACTAAGTTTCTTTTCTAAATTTACCAATGAATTACCTTCCTCTTCTTCCAAGAAATTACCCTTACCCGATTTCGTAAAATCCCTCTTTTCCCTTGAATTTTTTCCCATATACCGTTTCATTTATCCATCTAGGTGATATTGTTTATGAAATCCCTACTGTAATATTCCTTCCCATTCTAAAATTTTTACCCCTTTCCCACTTCTTTATTCCCTCATAAATTGAATGCAAAATTTGATGCAGTGAATCCAAAAGGCATGTTCGAGAAGCACCAAAGGATGGTGAATAATGTTTTCTTGTATAATGAGGCAAATATTTTTAAAGTCCAGCTAGAGAAGTATGTCCTATCAAATTCTCTGTTTGGTAAAAATATTTGGCACAAGCACAGCACAGTGCAAGCAGGTCTGGTGCAGAAATACAGTTGACTGTGAAAGCACCTTACATAGTCCTGAAATGGTTTATGGGCCTATATTTTTCTATGCATGTGTTGATATGTTCTCTCATTCCATGTTTTAATTAATACTTTGTTTCATTAATTACTAATCTAGGAACACATCTTTTAATTGCAAGATGTGTAAGGTTTGAAATCTAATTTTTTTTAATAATTGCTTAAATATGTCTGATTGAATTATGATGTTGACTGTGGAAGGGTACTACTATCTGATAACCTGCACTCACCCTCCTTACAATAATCCCGCATTGCCTGGCCATCATTAACTTACCTGTAATCCAATCATTGTAGTTGTTGCATCACTGCCGCCTATACTGACACTACATCCAATTATTACGATTCACTTGTAACGAGATGACATGAATCTACACCTGATATGCGGGGGCCTATTCCATCATAGTCAGGTGAGTGGGTCTAAAAGGATGGAGGGCGAGGAACCTTCGACATAAAAATCTTGACGAACTTTGGAGTCACTCAGAAATTCCTTCGAGGGTGTGATTAGTGAAGTGGAGGAGGTTTAAAATGGCACCTGTGAGGAGTGAACCATTGTCGCTACAGGAGATTGAACAAACCGTTGAGCACAGGAACAATCTTGCACTATTGCAAGAATCTGGATTCCTACCATTCCTACAAAATTTTAACAGGTTCAACATGGTTTTAGTGTTAGAGTTTGCAAGGACATTCAAAGAAGGCCAAGTCAGGGTCGGGTCCTTAAAGTTCAAAATTACAGAAGATTTCATTGCACAAGCCACAAGCCTGCCACTCATAGGGGAGTGATGGTTTAAAAAGGAATGGCTTGCAAAGAAGCTTTGGCACCGGTTCGTGGTTGATAAGAAAATTAAAGTCAATTGGAGAAAGGGACTTCCACAGAATGCCATGGTCGGGAAGTGGCGAGATTTACTGTTTATATTACAGAAGTTTGACATGGGGGAAGGACGCTATACCTTGGCATTCGTATACCATCTTCGATTGTTGTTGCATTTCGAGGTAGGAAAATTGATTAATTTTCCTCACTTCTTGCTCAGAAGCCTTGAAAATATCGTGAAAAACGTGTAGAGTAGAAGTGCAAGCCAAGTTGCAAACAAACTCTGTCATCATGGATTCATTACAATGTTCATCAAGAAGGAGTTAAAAAAAAGGGAATAATGTGTGGGGCATTTCTAAAAGAATTCTGAGCAAGGGATGCAGAACAGTCTGTTAGCACCAGTACAGGTAAGAAGAGAAAGGCAGGGACATTAGCTCCTTCCAAATGACAAGGAAAGATTTCACCAATGCAAGAAGAAGAGAATGAAGAGGAACACATGCAGAGGGTCTTGATAATTTCACCAAACCAGATGTAGAGACCCTCAATGATTTCAAGGAGATGGGTACGGAAGACCCTGCAGTTTTTGAAGGTTAGGGCATTGAAGACCCTGCAGTTTCTGAAGATCAGGGCATTGAAGACCCTAGGATTTTAAAATACCAGGGTATTGAAGACCCTGCAGTGTTAGAAGGTCAGGGTACTGAAGTCCCTGTAGTGGTAGAAGAATGGGGAATCGGAACCCCTACTGATTTGGAAGGACAGGGTGATGAATCCCCTGAGAAGTCGGGAGAACAAGGTGTTAAGAGCCTCGGTGGATTGAGTGCACAAAGAATGAAGATTGGTGAGGGCATCAAAACCCTTAATAATGATAAAACCCCGAGTATAGAAACCCTTGGTGATGTCATAAAGCAGGATTTGACAGCCTTGACCTTAATGATGATGGGACTTGTTTCAAGTCTGTGGCAGAAAAGACATTCACACCTGAAGATCTTAGCAAAACACCCTCCATTCTTTTCCTCAATAGCAGAATAGTAGACCTAGAGCAACAAGTCCATGACCTGGAAGCTTTGAACCAGATCATGAAAGAGCAGAGTTGGCAAAAACAGAGTGAGGTGGAGTTACTAACAGAAGTAAAGAGGCAGAAGCAGCAAGTAAAGTTATGGAAATATCGGGCTTCCAAATGCTATAGATGCCTCAAGAAGGTGACTAAGCAGCTGTGAAAAGCCCGAGATAAGAAGCCAAAGATAGTAAAGACAGGAATAAATATTGAAGTGCAGAACTGAGGAGCTGGCCATTCATTTTTGAAGGTTTTTTACAAAGGTAAAACATTGTGTGAGGACACACAACAACTTAGGTATGGGAGGATGTTCGTATCCTAAATTTCCCTTTTTTCTACCCCATTTCCATCAATATCAACCTCTGTTTTATCTCAATAAAAGACCCTTCTTTCCTGCACTAGTACAATATAGTTACCCATTCCTCCACATGCTCATATTTTATATTAAGCTTTATTACAGCACTTTATTAATGTTTTTATATAGATTTCATGCATATTTGCATACTTCTTGTAACTCATATTGACTTCCTAGAGTAATCATGGAACTTAGTGTTAATGATGAATGAGTTGACTAGTGCAGGTAGATTCCTGCACCGCCACGAAGACTGTCTGAGATTTATGAGAAGCTGAATCTTCCATGAGGATGGGTCTCGAGCCTCGACTCCGAGTCTAACTATTGATGAACTAAAGTAGGATAATAGGTGACACGCATTCAGGGATTATTCTCCAAAGTTAGGTTACATCCAAGCGAAGTTCATGTGTATTATAACTGCTAGCCAAGTTTGTAGTTTCGGTTTTCTAAGTTTGTTCGACCAAAAGGCCTGAAAAAAAAATATATATTATATATATATAATATATATATATATATATTATTCTATAATTAGTGTAAATGTCCTAGAGCCAAAAGGATATATATGATATAGATCATAGGTAGGAAACTAGGAGCCATCGGCTGTCATTTTGTTTTATGAAATATGGTTATCACCTCAGCTCTGGGGCTGGACTTCTCTGTAATGTATATTTTCCAAATCGAGTAATAAAAGAGAATCACCATGATTTGCATACACAGTGTTTAGTTTATCTTTGATGTCCATTTGAAGTGCTGAGATTTTTCATTCCTTAGAAGGGGAACAAGCTGGTTGGTTAGGGCATAGCCTCTCGCTTTCGTTATTCAAAAAGAAGGTGTTGATATTTCGTTTTCAGCTATGTGATGTTATGGTTTTAATATTTATCTTTCAAGTGCTGATTTAAAATATCTTTTGTAGATAATGTGTGAAACAAATCTGTGGTTTGAGAGTAGTTGTGTTTATTTTGCTTATGAAATATCTTTCTCGCATTTCCTTTACTCTCATTGTCTGTTTTAAATCATTTTCAATTGGATCGTGCAAGGAACTCTTTCCTGCACTAGTGCATGATGTTGCCTGCACTTTGGTCTAGTCATTCATTGCATCAAACAGTGAATCACTTACCTGCAGATTATTTTTAGTTATTTCGCAAGTGAATGAACCATTAATTGTGTAACTGTCTTTCGTATTAAAAGTTCATCTTTAAAAGATCTGCAGGCAGTTGTATCAAATTATCATATTATACTTTCAATGAACATAAGCATTTTGGGTGAAGTACCAAAGTTGATTAACACATGCAAAATAATTAGGCTATTGTTTGATTCTTTTAAAGCGCTTTTATTCCATGAAGTTTATTTCCTTTGCAAAGTTTAATGAATTGAAGTATTTCATTTTCACAGACAATTTACTTTAGAATTTCATTTACAGTTGCAATTCTTTTTTAGCACATCTTTCAGTTCTTTCAAAAGTAGATCGGAAACTAAGTGAAGGGAACTTTGCCTCAGTGCCAGAGCAAGTCTCTTATCACAGAAATAGAGTGCTCTAAGCCCTGAGGCTTAAAGTACCTTCACTTAGACATAATTCTTCAATAAGGAAGGTCAAATATACTCTTACACAAAAATACGGTACCTGCACTAGTGTAAGCAAATTTCAACAGTGCAAGGACAAGTTGTTTGTGTGAGAGGAAGATCATAAGGAAGACAGAATTCTGCAAGGGCCCACTTGTCAGATTGTTGACCATCCATCTGAAGGTGAACATAGCATTTCATTGTAGCATTTAAGATTGTTTCCGTTGTGTGGAATTTCTTTACTTGATTTACTTGCAAATTGTCTTTTACATTCCAGCACTAGAGTTGCCTTGGTGTTAATTGCCTTTCCAATTGTTTTCTATCTAATTCTGCAAATCATTTCCTTTAAGAAATAGGATTATAGATAGGAAACGTTCATACCATTTATAGCATTGCCTGTGGTTCATCTCTAATTTTATGAACCTCTCGGATTGACAATTAAGTGTTGAGGAGTTTACTCAAGTGCAATTCGTGCACCCAACAAGGAGCTCATATTTACTCAGCGTAGATTGGAAGGGAGCTGAGGATTATTAATGTCTATGGGCCTTGTATAAACATGATCACTTTCTAGAAACAGTTACTTGATTAAGAATACTTTCAAGCGGAGAACATCATTATAAGGGGGAATCTCAATTTCTCACTTGGTCATGCTGAATCCTAGGGTATGAATGCATAGATTAACTCGCCATCAGATGGGATCTTGACCCTACTGGAGGATCACCATCTAATTTATATACCTATTCCTTGCTTAAAACCCACCTGGAAAAATTGGAGGACTGGGGATGCATCATTAGCTAGAAGATTGGATAATTTTCTGATTAAGGAGACCTTATTGGATCAATTTTCCCTATATCGTCAATGGGTGGGATCAAGGGGGGTTTTCAGATCACATGCCCATCTATCTCAAGATTGTTGGTGTTGATCGCAAGCCCAAGGCACCTTTTAAGCTTAATTGTATTTGGCTTAAAGATGAAAGTTATATACAGATGATCCTGTGTTGTTCATCCTAGTCAATCGGCCTCCGTTGTTTTTGCATACAAAATGCAATCCCTGAAATAGAAATCAATTGACTGGGCAAAGAATAAGAGGATAAAAGATGAACAGACCCTAAGGGATACGGAACATGAAATTGATATTATAGGTGGTAAGGAGGGTCGTGGGTTTATTTTTGTTGATGCCAAAGAAAGATTTGTCAGACTTGAGATTGAGTGGAATAGGATCTTGAAAGACAGGGAGGAAACTTGACGACTCTATAGCAGCGCTACCTGGTTGAAGGAGGTGGATGAGAAGACCAAGTTTTATCACCATGTAGAAAATGGGTGACGAGCAATCAATAACAACTGGAAACTTGCAAATGATGAGGGTACTCAAGCTAAGACCTTCCACCAATTAGCCAACCTTGGTATTACACATTTTTGAAGATCATTCAAAGCTCCTCCGGAGGCTAACCTTACTGATATCATCAGGCTAGCACGAAACTTCCCCAGATATGTGGACCATGACATAGGAGAACGACTAGTTAATCTAGTAACCATGGGGGAATTAGAGACCACTATCAAGTGGTTTAAGAGGGATAAGAGACCTAGACCAAATGGATGGTCGACTGAACTTTACATATCTTTTTTTGACATAATTGGACAGGAGCTCCTCCAGATCATTGAAGAGTGCCAGACTAGTGGGAAAATGTATGATGCTTTCAACTCCACATTTATAGCTCTTATTCGCAATACGGATTCCCCTCAACCCTTTGATGATTATTGGCCCATCTCCCTATGCAATTGTATATACAAGATAATAGCCAAGATTATTGCAAACCACCTCAAACCCATATTATATGAACATATATCATCGAAGCAATTTGCCTTCCTTGATCATTGACAAATTCATGAAGTAGTGGGTACAGCACAAGAAACCCTACACTACATCAAAACCGAGAACCTCAAGGGCATGATTCTCAAGATTGACTTGGCAAAAGCCTTTGACTAGACCAGTTAGATTTACATTCGAACGTTATTGACCCATATTTGATTTCCTCTATCTTTCATCCAATGGATTATGTGTTTCATATCCAATGTATCATATAGTATTTTGATTAATGGATCGACATCCTTCTTCTTCCATGCGGAAAGAGGTCTAAGACAAGGATGCCCCCTTTCCCCTCTACTATTTCTATTGATCATGGAAGGTCTGAGTAAGCTCATATCGACGGAGTGATTGTAGGGCAGACAAAGGGGTATCATGAACATAAACAATTGCATTCTCACACATTTGCTATTTGTGGATGACATCCTTATATTTCTGAATGGAACATTGGGGGATTCCATTGTTTTTGCTGCCACCTTTCAATTATTCTACTTCTTTATTGGTATGCAATGAAACAACCATAAATCCACTATATCTACCTTTGGTTGTAACCCAAATAAGATTCATTTGGAACTTCAGCACTTCCCATTTATCAATCTATAGATTGAGGAGAGAATCAAATATTTGGGCTATAGGTTAAAACCATCTAATTATCAGATTGTTGACTAAGTATGTTTAGTTGAAAAAATTGAAAGAAGATTAAATATCTAGCAACATATATGGTTATCCAGGGTGGCAAAACTAATTCTCATCAAATTAGTCCTGGAAGCCACTCTGGTTTATTGGATGTCATTGGTCTAGATCCCGAAAGGTATTATAGAATGAATACAACAACTATGTTGCAATTTTCTCTGGAGGGGAAAAAAAGCAGGTCACTTATTTTCCAGGGTCAGCTGGGACAAAATCACACTTCCAAAGAAATGGGGGGAATGGGGATTGAAAAATATAGTATCCTTCGCTTGTGCACTGGCAACAAAGGTGGGTTAGAATGTGCTATCATCCAAGAATCTTTGGACAGATGTTATCTATTAGAAATACATCTCTCCTCTACATCTACATGACTAGATCAGGCTCCCTTCATGGGACAGGACCAACATATCAACGGTCTGGAAGGAGGTCCTCAATACATTGGACCACGTTAGGGATGGACTGACCTGGAAAATTGGAAGTGGAATCTCTATTCAGATTGGTATGGACCCCTGGATAGGATGTGGGAATGCGCACTTACTACCACAAGGGCTAATAAAACATCTATCGGATACTGGATATACCAACTTCGCACATATTGCAGACCAGGAGCATACCGATATGTTCAGATAGGCATGGAATAATTATAACACTTTGGGCATTCCACCATGTTTGTAAGACAATTGGTTGAATTATATATTAGCATTGAAGGAATCACATGTCTGAATAACCGAGTGGGAGGATGAACTAAACTGGTCACACTCACCAAATGGAAAATACTACCCCAAATATGGATACCTATATATTAATGTTGATCACAGACCCCTCACTCTGGATTAGTGGTGGATTAGATTATGGAAGCTAAAGGCAGCTCCCCGGGGAAAATTGTTCATGTGGTGCATACTTCGAAATAAGGTTCCTACATCAGACAATCTTCAAAAGAGTACCTTTCATTGCCCATCATGGTGCATTTTGTGCAAACAAGAAATGGAAACATGTGATTGTCTATTCCTAAAATTCACTTCTACCACCTCCATCGTGATCAAGATCACTGGTCAACCACATATACAGAAAAATTGGCAAGGTCAGGACTTTCGGGGGGCATGGAAATGTTGGTGGTCTAATGCACATAATCACAGGTGTCATAACCTACCTGTTATGGCCTGCAGGCGTATCTTGTTACAGAGGAACAAGATAATATTCACTGATACTACACCATGTTGGGTGCAAGCCATTGCTCAACTCATCACAAACTTCAAAGCTTACTAAAGGAAACCTAAGCACCACCTGCTTACAACATCCTTGTTGAAAATATTGAGTATGACACCCCATGGGCTTATTTTGATGGATCAGCACAACTACATGGTTGTGGTGGAGGCATATACTTTCATATCACACACTGTCACTTTTACATGATTCAAATGAGATTATTGGGTGGGGGGGCAAATAGTTTTGCATAACTTATATCTCCCTCACACATATTATAATTTTCTCTTGTCAAAGGATGTAGAAAATTGTAGATTTTTGGTCACTCACAGATCATTATTAAATGGTTTAATCAACAATTTTTTTGTCACACACACACACACACACTCCGTCACATATTGGATGATGCTTTGAGATTGAGAACACATTTTAACATTTATTCTTGTCAACATATATATAGGGAGTGCAACAATGTTGCCGACAAGCTATCCAAGGAAGCCACACACCTACTAAGGGGGGTCTAGTTGATCCATAAACAACAGGATATGGACTTGTACAACTATTACCACCACCCATTCATGGATGAGCAATTTTAATGGGGCCAGGGGCCCTGATTTGTGAGTATTTTATGGTACAATTTTGTTGTAAATATTTTAATTATAGCATATATTTATGTCTATATATCACTGAACTTTTTAAATCTAATTATTCATAGAAGTCTCCCTTAGATGGGATTGACTTATATTTTTGAGACAAAACAGTATAGATAGTGGCCAGACCATTGATATCACATATGCTATCAAGCATCTTCAACATGTAATTTTCTATATTAATGAAAATTGTGATTTTTTGCATGGGAAAACAAAACAAAAGCATTCAAAAAAATATCATGGGTGCACTGTTCACTTTTCATCATCGGTAGAATCTACTAAAGCAAGGTCCTTCATTGTAGAACTAGGAAGCTCTGAGTGAGGACTGCATGGGATGTGTTGCTCAATCTAGCTCAACCTTCCACTCTTCTGCTATAACTGAAACTGGACCTTTTACAATTCCTTGGTAAAATCTGACTTCTCTGAATGCCCCCGAGGGGCTGCATGCAGGTCTGGAGGAAATTGTTCCATAGCCTTCACCAGGATACTCTTCATCATCCAAAGCAGGCACATAGTCTACTTATACTAGGTTACTCTACCTATAGTATGACCTAGATCCAAAGCCACTACTTGCCACTCATCGAGGTCCAGCTCGAAATCTTCCTTTGACTATCAGATTTCTTCTTCCCACTTTGTTATTAATTGATTGACCGAGTTTGAGCTGTTGGCATGGTAAGCTTTGGTTGCTTCATCAATGATATGCGAGGTTGGGTTACGCCCACATCCAGTTCTTGTCACCTTGCTAGAGGAGCTGGGCAGGCTAATTGAAGACGGGGCCACCTTTCTCTACCTATCTTGACCACGGTTCCCTCCATTATTCCTTATCCCCTACACATGAGCCATTTTGTTGCCTCTATCTGTCAATTTCTCTTCGCTTCCCTGTTCTTTCACCTTTTCTACTACCCAAGGCCACATGTTAGGTGCTTGGCATAGCCAATGGTCTCTCCCCCACTGCAAACCTACTACAAATTCAAATGACACCAACCGAGTAAGGATCCCCTTCCACTGTCTGTTATAGATTGAATACCAACACAAGATTCTAATATCCTCATGATACCCAATGCAGGCCTTCCTTTACCCATTACTGAGCTTAAACGAGCAATATAGAGCCATACTGACTATCACCGTACCATCCATCATATAGTTACAATTTCCTGCATAATTCAAATTCATCAACCAAAGACAATTACTAGGATTGGAGTGGGTTGCAAGCCTTCCGTGGTGTTGAGCCCCTCACCCACCAAACCCTCTGCACAATGACCCCTTACAAGATGCTCGGACACTGAAATTCAGACCCATATTAAACAAAGTTAGCTTCAATTGCTTGGTGTAAATCCATACCTTCCCCCAATATCTAAAATGAGTACCACCCTCACCAAGATTCCCAACCCATGAAGTTTGAGACCAGAGGACTAGACTAACCCAAGGCTTTGCCGACCTGGGTTCGTTTCCTTCCCTTCCCCCCAGCCACTAGATGGTATGTCTGCAGTTTCTTGAGCCCCTAGCTCACTCTTTACCAACGCTAGATCAAAACCCCCCCAAGCTCTGCAGATCCAACCCCTTGTCCACTCTGCTAGCCCCTTGGGAGGGGGGCTTACACCATCCAAACACTTAAATCCCTCTACCATGCATGCACCCATTAGAAACAAATAGATCCCAAATTCTACAAACATAGGGACAAGCAAGACAATTGACACTGACCTGACCTCGAGCCCAGCGAGGCCATGCCTCTTGCCACTACAAAACCCGTCACCCCTAGCGCAAACACAGGCAAATTCTTGTCACAAGATTGCATACTCATCGCTATTTTAACTAATTTTGTAGGGTGAAGACTGATTACCTACCAGGATTCGCTATCGAGGTTTGTGGATGTCAACTGCATCCAGCTGTGAGTTTCCCTTGCTCTCCACCTCCATAGGACCGTTATCACCCACAATGCTCTCATTAACCTTCGAAACAAGTTTTTTCCCTCTCCAAATGGCCATATCACTCTGCTACTCCCATGCAATAACTCTCACATGCTTGTCGCCACCACTTCAAGTGTTGGCTGCATGCAAAGGGTGGCGAGGACACTCCTAATTAACTGCATGGTGTATTGGGCCCGTACACCCCACTAATGCTAATTCACACCTTGATCCGGGAATAATAAGTTAATATTAATTCAATATAGTATTTTTTATATTATAAATTTTGATTTATTATATGTTAAAGAATAAAAATTGTATAAAAGTTAATATTAACTTCTTCTTTTTCCCAAGGAAAAAATTGTAATTTCCATTATATTAATATTGAAGATTACATGTTGTATCATAAATATTTACCAAAAATTGACAGAAAATGTAGGAGTTGTCTACGAAGGCGAAGGAATTGCCCAGACAGCCAAAAGTGGCCAGAATTCGAGTAAAAAAATTTCAAAAAATCTTGTAGAGGCAGTGTTTGAATAGTGTTTTTGATGGTGGAAATTGCCCACACAGCCAAAAGTGGCCAAACTCGAGTAAAAAAATTTCAAAAATCTTGTAGAGGCAGTGTTTGAATGGTGTTTTTGATGGTGGAAATCAATTCAGCACCATCAAAAACTTCTAAGACACCTAAAATTTTGAAGTTTAACAACTATAACTTGGATTTACAAAAATCCTTGCCTAATTTTCTCTAAATATGACCAGAATTTTCATAACTTTCCACGCAATTCCTCTAGCTAGTTAGACTACCACGAAAATATATACATGTAATATAAACAGTTTAAAGTAACTATCTCATGCAAAATAACAATAAAAAGTGTCTAGCAAAATCTATTTGACGAAGATCATAAAAATTGATGAGTGAGCGCTACTTCCCCTATATGCTCAAAATTATTAATAACTTATTTAATTATTATATTTATATCGGTAAAATTTTTTATTTATTTTTTTTAATTTTTTATATATATATATATATTATAATTTAAAAATTCTAAAAAAAATATTTTTTAATTAAAAATTATAATATCAACAATTAAATATAAATATATTAATAATATCCCTAATTTTCTATTATAATTATAAATATATATAATTGTTACTACCAATAATTTATATTATTATTATATTATAAATCACAATATTTAGATATCTCCCTTCTGCCCACACAAGTGAATCGGAATATTTTAACCTTGGAATCCATCGCCCATAATAAACAACCAGCAACATAATCTGAAAGACTGCGGGAGCAATAAGGCAGTGAATACTTTTATTCCAGAGCAACATATAATATTGAACCACCCTTCCTGTTAACATATAATATTGAGATTTCTTTAAGATAAAAAGAAAAATTCTATACATGCCGAAAGATGCATTTGTGGTCTGTGTAATTAAATTTTTTAACATTCAATTTATTCCGTTTTAAAATAATATTTTATTATGGAAGATATGATGGTATAAATGACTAATGACAAATATTGATTGTTGAATTGAGGCTTCTGTGATTCATATCAAGTTTATGAGAGATTTTTTGGCGTAAATCACATGATATTTCATTTACCGACCGTTGGAAGTTTTGCTCTCACTATTTCACATGCAAAGCTATATCTGATTCTTCAACTTGTTTTGACGATTCATCTCGTTAGTTTGAAACTCGTCGGTAAATGAAATATCATGTGATTTACGCCGAAAAATCTCTCATAAAAAAATAAATATTGATAATGAATAGTGGGTTAAAATTAGATCCCACTCCGGTTTAGGTGGTCTTCTCTACATAGCGGCTGGGCTTTCTTTTTGTTTCTTTTTAATGCAAAACAGTTTATGGTGGTTTCTACAATAACCCTTCTAACATCAACAACCCATAGATTAAGGTTTTCTTTTAAAGGTATTGTGGTTTAGTGATTAAGATTAGTTGTTGTTATATAAATAATTTAAATGGAGAGTTTATTAACTATTTAAATTTAATGTTATAAAAAAAATATTTTATTATCTCTTTAATTTTTTTTAAGGGAGTTAATTTTATAGATTTTCAGTTTGTGTGGGAATTTCATGGATGGTATAATATTATTATTGTTCTTTTAATTGAAAAGGTATTTTTGATTGTGTATATAGATTTATTATTTGAAAAGGAGTGCGACTAGAAATTACAATAAGAGTTTTTTATAATTTAATTTATAATTAAATTGTATTTGAGTTCATAAATTTTAAATTATTAATAACTATTATTGTTGTTTTTTTTAAATGTTTTTTTTTATTTATTATGGATATTAACATTTTTTAAAGAGTCTTGTGCATTCAAATTAAAAGAATTTATAATTAAATTTACACTTGCAAAAAAAACTCTAAACAATATAACAAAATAAAAATCATATATTTATAAATTAAATTAAATTTAATTTTAATTATATTAAAATATAATAAGACTTATATAAAATAAATTATAAATTAGTTTTTAATTAATAAATGAAATTTCGAATTAAAAGTTTACAAAATTATGAACAGCTAAAAAGATATAAATATTATTATAACTTCCATCAAAAACCTAAATAAGAATATAATATTGTTTAGAGAATAACTTCGGCAAAATCACATAAAAAACCATTTGAAGATCCAATATGCAATAAATAGAGACAGCAGGCCATTCCAACAGCTAAATTGCTAGGGTAACGGTTAACCGGGCCTTCAAACAGCTAGGTTTGACCAGGCCCTAGGGTGAGGGACCTAAATTTATTTATTTATTATATTTATCTATTTTTTCATTATTATGTATATGTTTATATGATTATATAATATTAATAAAATTAATAATTATTTCCAAATCAAGAACCTAATTTAATTACTATTTTATTAATATATTTATTTCTTTTAATATATATTTACCATAAAAATCATTAATAATAATATCAATATTTACCCTTATATTGGGATGAGGAATAAAATGGTAAATATTTCTATCCCATTAACTCATATATTATATAATATTACATATAATATAACTATAAATATGATACATAATATTAAATATCTCCGCTTATTAATGTAAATATTATTATTACAATACCATTATCAATCATAAATATTATCTATTTAAATAATAGAAATCTAATGGTTAATATTCCTATTATTTTTAATTTTAGAACTTAATTCAATTATTATGTTATCAATATATTTATTAACATATATTCCTTAATAATCTATGCAAACACATTTTTTAATCATATTTACCTAATATATTATTAATATTTACCATTTTACTTATTAGAATAAGATGGTAAATATTCTTTTTTAAAAATCTAGAACTTTTTTATTTTATTAATCTATTTATGTACTTACCTTAAAAACTTTTTTATCATTCTTAATATTATTACTAATATCAATGTGTACCAATATATAAAATGTTAATATTTCTCTTATCTACCCATTTAACTAATTTATTATTTATACTATTATAAATAATATAAATATAAATATAATATTATTTATTTCCACTATTAATGTAAATATATTTATTTACCATTACCCTTATATAACATTATTACTAAATATTTATTTCATTGAATACTACAATCTAATGGAAATCCCTTATTATATACCCATTAATATTTTAATCTGAGTCTTATTCACTATAATTTATTTAATTTCCATTCCTTAATCTAATTTATTCAAAATATATATATATATATTTCGTTAATACCATATGTGAAAAAATTTCAATCATATTTAGCTAATTAGTATTTTGGATGCGTATTAATGTAAATATATTTATTTTCCATTACCCTCATATAACATTATTACTAAGTAGTATTTATTTGAATACTACAGTCTAATGGTAATCTTCTTATTATATACCCATTATTATTTTACTCTTGAGCCTAATTTACTATATTTATTTAATTTCCATTCCTTAATCGAATTATTCATATATATTTTGCTTAATACCATATGTGAATTTTTTTTTTATCATATTTAGCTAATTAGTATTTAGGATGCCTATTACTTATTAGAAAAATGTTCTTATTAAAATTTTTCAAAACAATCTAGAACTGTATTAAAACGAAGAAACTCTAATTCAAATTTTAATTATACTAATCCAACTATACCCTACTATCATAATGTAAAGAAATCGAAGACCATAATACTATAGAAATTTAAGGCTCCTATTGCTAGCACAAAAAAGCCTACGCTATACTCCAACACCCGGAAAATTCGGCTTTCAAGGAATGGTCAAAAGAGACACTTAAAATTAATAACCCACCAGAAAAGGGGAGGATCAAGAAACCAATGAGGAGGCTAGGAAGAGAGGGCTGGGATCCAGCAACTTCCTATCTTCCAGTCGTCATCCCTATTAAGATTAATAGGTCTTTTTTCAATTTCCAGGGCCTCTCTAAACTTCCGATGGTGAAACTGCGCAACCTTTGCAATGATGCGAGCCTCTTCAATACAGACATGATGTCTAGTCTTCTCGGCATGTTCTGCAAGGGCCGAGGACTTGGCCCTTCCATGCATTAAGTCCGCCGAGTGCTCGTTAATCCTTTGATTGATAGAGCGACCGGTCTCACCAATATATGGTGTCCCACAAGAACAGGGAATGACATAGACGCCCTTCATGTCTTTAGGATCGATAGGATCTTTCACAGACCTGAGGGCGCCACAGATGGTATTAAGAGGCCTAAAGGTTGTGGGAACATTATGCTTCTTTAGAATCCTGGCAATCTTGTCAGTGGTTCCTTGGATGTAAGGCAGGTGAACCCCTGTGACACAGTGTTTAGGATCCTTATGGATTGAAGGCTCTTTATGGGCCTTCAGGAAGGCTTTCTGTCCTAAGTGTCTACTGTAACCATTTTTCACAAAGACATCTAGGAAATGAGCCTTCTCTTTTTCCAAGCTCTTTTTATTAGATATTCTCACAGCACGAGTAGCAAGCGTGCTAAGAACCCCTACACGTTCATCAAATATGTAATAAAAATTTATATTTTATGTTTTGAGGAAAATATTTAACTTTCGCAAAAATAAATTTATACAATAATAAATAAACAAAGCCTGGATGGTACTATTGCTTAATTTTTATGGGTAAAGGTGACGACATATATGGAGAGCTAATGATAGAAAATGAACGACAGACCAAAAAATATATATAGATTTTATATGGGAAGCTTTTATTAGAATATGCCTTAAACCTAAATAAAGATATAATATTATTACAGGTTCATCAAAACCTAAATAAGAATATAATAATACTACACCTTCATCAAATATGTAATAAAACGGAAAATATTTAACTTTCGCAAAAATAAATTTATACAATAATAAATAAATAAAGACTGGATGGTACTATTGCTTAATTTTTATGGGTAAAGGTGACGACATAAATGGAGAGCTAATGATAGAAAATGAACGCCAGACCAAAACATATATATATATAGATATAGATATAGATAGGCTTTTGGGGTAACGGGGAGCAGCAGAAGCATTGTTTTGTTTGAAATGGCTGGAATGCATTTGTAGTGTGTAATGGGATGACATGTAGAATTTTGTTAATTTCATAATTATTTATTTATTTCTAAATTACTCATAGTTTAGGCTCAATGGCAGCAGTATCATAGGCCTGGGCCCGGCAGCTATTACTTCCATTCTTTTTTAAATTTCTGTATAAATATATTTTACCAGGGCCGGCTTTTCTGGTGAATACTGAATCGATATTAAGAAAGAAGGGAAGATATAACAGAGATTAGGTGGTGTGCAGTGCAGTGCATGTCATTCTTCGATCATTTAATAATAGGTAGAGTGCACAGAACTAAAATCAAACAACTGAAATGATAAAGATGATCAAAAATCAGCTGATGGAATGGAATCATCTTCCATCTTCTCACTATTCTCACGGAACTGGAAATGTATGCGACTAGCTTTCGGCAAAATAAATTTTCTAAGTAATAATTTAAATTAATTAGTTTATATCCATATTAATTTAAGATTTATCAAGTTTAGAGAGGATTAAATTTCATAACATGTAAGTTTTTTTAGAGTTAATAGAGATGTGATCTTCTTCCACCCTTGATAAATCAGGAATTAAGATGGATCTAAAATAGTTTAAGTTACTCTGCTAAATAAATTATATTCCACAAAAATATTATGGGTTCCAATACCATGACCCTTTTTTATTTCTATTATTTTTATAAAGGTGTTTTTATTTTATTTTAGCAAGTTAAAATGTTTACGTTACATTCCATCAATCTTTTCTTTTTATTTTATTTTCTTTTCGTATCTCTACCAACACCCATGTAAATTTGAATTTATTTAACTATTAATTTTTCCATTTATTATTATGATTTTATAAAAAATTTATATATATGGAAAAATAATACAATTTACATGAAATAGGCTTTTTCATTGAAAATTGAAGTACAATTTCAAGTAAAACTATATTTTTTTTGTTTAAAATACATTTTTGAATATATAAATAAATTTAACAGTAAAAAACACATTAAATGAAAAAAAATTAAATATATCCCATTACTAATTTCTTCGTTTTTGTTCTCCCTACATAGTTTCGAAATTTGGTAAATTATATCATTAATGACTCATTTCAATAAATTCGAAATTATTTAAAATTGATAGCGAGTGTTTTAAAATAAACCCCGATTTCATGAATCACCTTTTGTGGGAAATTTCAGAAAGTAGGCATTTGATTGTTAAAAAAATTGGAATATAACATATAATGATAATAGTAGTGGAACTTTTGAAATAGATTTTTTTTATAATTAATATTTTTAATTTATTTTTAATAAATTAGATTAGATTTATTTTAATTTTAGATTGAACAAATATTTAGAGTGATTAAATTTATTATTTAAGATGTAAATTTTTTTAGAATGAAAAGAGATTTGATCAAAGTTAAAATGGATTTAAGTTGATTTAATTATTAGTATTTAAACAAGTCATATTAAAGAATAATATCATGGGAAAATATCATGGGTTAATAATACTATGAGAGGGAAAAAAAAATGTGAGTCAAAATGTTAAACATTGCAATTTTCTTTAATATTTCACTGTTTTTCAATCATATCAAGAGATTTGATCCCTCTCAACACTTGGTAGATCCAGAGTTAAAATGGATCTAAGCTCGTTTAATTTTCACCTCTAAATAGGATACATTCCACATGAATGCCATGGGTCAATACCATGGACCATTTTTATTTTTATTATTATTTTATTTTTATAGGGTTATTTTTATTTTATTTTGATTGAATTAAAATGTTTACATTACATTACATTAAACTTTTTATTTAATTTAATTTTTATTTTTATGTAATCTGACTTAGTGAAAATGTTAAACATTACATTACAACATTTCTGCCATACTAGGATAATCATTACACCAACCTTCTATAGTAATTTGTTAGTTGTTATCGGGAAAACTAGTGTCCATTCAGAGCTGCTAGTCCCACTAAGATGGGTAGCTATCTTAGAAACAAACTAACTAAAGCTACTTGCATTTTCCTTTATGAGAAATAGATGAGAGAGAAGCAGAGAGTACCAACCTCAGTCTTCCACTTGGCTCCTTGCTTGTTTCCTCTCCCCTTTGACAGATCTTTTCTGCTCCTTCCTTGCTTGTACTGCTTCAAAGAACACCTATAGAGTCAAAGCAACATAATACCATCAAAGCATAGAGATCTATAATCACAAACAATATAGAATCAGATATATATTGACCATACAAATGCATATATCAATTCAATATTCAAAAACATACAAGAATATGAAGGAAAACTCAAATAGCTTTATTGATAGAAGTAGTAGAAGAGAGGATTACAACCCATTGATCTAACCCAGCGCCATCCTCCCAACATTAAAGCCCTTCTTCACCTCATGAAAAGCTAGATCACCCAACACTATGATGTTCCACAAAGAAACTAATAGCACTTCCTTACAAGATGCAAAATTCCAACCTCTGAATCTCTAGAATGAGGGATCCATATATAGATGTTTGCAGGTGGGTGAGTGAGCTTCTGGGTTTTTTATTAGTGTCATTTCTCTGATAGTTCTCAATTCCACTTGGAGATTTCATGATCTCTTACTCATCCCTGGACAAATTCAGAGAGGCAAGTGTCATAAGAGAAGTTTCTAGAAGATTCCATGATCATCCACCTTGCAAACTGTCTCTGCCATTTGTCTACTCTCACCCATCGCACCCCATAGAAGGGATTTTCAGTATGCATAACACCCCCCGTGTGCATTAGGTGGGATGCATCACACTTTGACCATGGAGCAGGTGAGATGGTCTAGTTTTGACCAGTTCTGAGTGGTTTTTCATGGAGAACTTTTGGGAGATGATGTAATCAGTTGACCTTGTTCCTTTAGGGTATGAAACAACACTTTTAGGGACTTAGAAGCCCTCGGTTTATGGACATATAAGACTGGGGTTGCAGTGCCAAAATATGTCTATAACAATTGCCCCCTAAAGCATGAGGTCGTAAATCTTTTGATGTCGGGTGAAATGCTTTATCATGAGGATTAGAGGTTTTTTGAACTGGAAGGTGACCTGTAATAAGATACAATACAATACATTCTCTTCATAATATTTTCATGATCTAGCTGAGGTGGTCATTCCCATGCTCAGTTTTATAAATTCATTTTTATGTACATTGGACAGACAATCGTCCATATGGCAGACTAATGATTCTGGTAGAGCCATCATCCTTTGTCTTGGATGATTATCTATGCAACTATGATGTACATTTGATGTCTTTATTTTCTTGAATATATCGCAGCCCGGATGGATGAAACTAGATCCGGGGTCTTCAAACTCGTTCAATCTTTGCCCGAATTACAAGTCGATCCATGTGAAAAGATGTTCGGAAGTCAAACATGAAAAGACATCGCCTGATTACCAGCCATGATGTAAGTTGTTAGCAAGCGCGAGAGGAATCACCGATAATGATGATGACCCTCAAGGTACGGCAGTAAAATTCACGTGGTGTGAAAATGGGACTTGGTGTCAAACACCACGCAAAATCTTTCGGTCGAAGGCCATTGATGTAAACCTATCACCGGAAGTGAGAAACTTTCCATTGAGGCATGCAAGCTTCAAAGTACTGAAAGGGTTGTTCCTAGGTTGACTTCTTGGATAATGAGCTGTCGTCGACAAGAAGTGACTTGTCGTAGGAGGCCCTTAATGAATCCCACATCTACGACACAGAACGAAGCAAATGATTTTGTGGAGGTGAAAACGATCTGATGATACAAGGTTCAGGGTGGCAGTCATGAAAGAATGAAGCGTGAAGGTATTGCAGTGGGTGAGACACAAGCTAGGTTTGTGAATTCTCTGATCAACTTCTCTTGAACATATCGGCGACACTGAAATGGATTGGTAGCATTAACCCCAAAAATGGATGGTACGGTGGACCAATGGTGATATGACCGGTGAACGGAATAACCCAACCCGACTTAATCATGTTGATGGAGTGAAAGCGTCATGTTCAAGAGCGACCTACTACCAATAAAGTTTCTTCGAGTTTTCTTCCCAATTTTTCCCCAGTCATTTCTGACCATTACCTCTTTATTTTTTTCAAGCTTGAGGAGAATAACATATGCTTGTTCTATAATTTGCCCTTCGAGCAAACTCATCGCTATGTTTTAATGAGCCTAGCGATAGTGAAACTCGTTCTTGTCTACATGGACAAGTTTGTTGCTATTGTTTTAACAAGTTTAACGACAAAGAAAACTCGGTCCTTTTCAATTTTAGAGAGTCTAAAAAGAGTTGGAAAGGAAAATCTAGTCATATTTTTTCGTAATATAATCCCTTAAGTCCGAAAAAGTATAAAATAATATGAAAGGGATGACTTTTCGATAGTTTTAACGAGCCGAACAAGACAAGCGCTCAATATTTTTGTGCAATGGTCCCTTAGGTCCAAAATGATTAAAATCTAGAGGAGGGATGACACTTCTAATCACTTTAACAAGCTGGAGAGGACAATTGCTCGGAAATCTTTTCATATTTTACGAGTTAGATGAGAAGAGCTTAAAGAAGATGCATTTTTTGAGGAACGAGTGACGTTTTTGGATAGCAGCTGGTTCCAGGTAAGGTTTGGAACTTTTCAATCACGACAGTGTAAAGAAGATGGCTAATAGAATCACTTTTCGCAGTTGTTCCTCAAAAGGGGTAAACAATCAAATGGAGGCGTATGATCAGCTAAAAAGAGTGGAGGTGATGGTAAGAATACAAACAAGGTTCAAGAGCTAATAATTATGCGATCACAATGGTTATTTACTGGAGGTGGGTTCATTTTTTAATGAGCTTAAACTCTGGTGGAACATATGCTCATTGCTAGGTTTATTTTTTAACGATCTTGAACTTTGCATAAAACTGCTCGTGGCAGTTGTATAATAAGGATGTCTCATCAGTAGGTTCATTTTTTAGGGAGCTTGCCCCATTGGAAAATTTGCTCCAGAGCCTTTCATTATGCAAGCTAGGAACGACCAATCCTACGAGTCTAAAGGGTTAAGAGCCTACAAACTAAGAAAATAAATGGTCGCTTTTCACTTGCATGCAAAAAGGTTTGCATGCCCCTAGGTATAAAGTAGAGTTTCCAGGTCACCATATGGAAGTTTCTTGCACTAACAAGATTGTTCCATTCGCATTGCAGACAAAACACTTCCTTGGCAATGTCCATCAAAATGGACAAAGGTGACTGTTGTTAATCCGAATCACATAACCTTTGACGGGGGAATCCTTTTCCAGTCTGATCCATTTTCCTAAATGGACAGGATAGTCAGACTAGTCATTTTCCTACGTGGAAACCTACCTTATATCTGGGGTTTTCCTGCCAAAGCAGACCAGGGCGCATGCCTCCTGGGTTTTAGCCACAATCACCGAATCACTCACGCTCATCAGGTGGATGGACTGGAGATTGATGAGACATTCCTTATGCAAAAAGACCAGTTAGGGATGGCACTTGAATATTAGCTATGTGTGAACTAGGGAATGAAAGCTGGTATACGAGCTAGACCATTCTGCTTTCATGCGAAAAACACATCACTCAAAAGAGTGAGGAAACAATAGCTCCCATACTATAAATGTTGTCACGCCCAAGGAGTATATTGTAATCTAAAGGTCCTTGGACTACCATTACGTTCAGGTAGACATTTTTCCTTCTCAAAGTTATAGGCAAACTTGGAAGGATCCCTAATGGTCGACTGGTTCCTTTGTCGAAGCCTGTCAGATTTTGCATCTCAGGCAGAAGCGATGGTGAACCAAGCACTTTCCAAGTAGTTAAGGAAAGGATACTCACAGAAGCCCCTTCATCTATGATAGTACCGACCATGACCATTCTGTAAGTTTGTACTATGATTTGAAATGGTACATTAGATGGTAGACGGGGTCTGCCTGGTAGATTCCAATCGAAGGAAACGACTAGGTTTCTTGGAGGTGGGACTGAATAAACGACCGGATATATCTCTGACTAACTTCCTTCCTGTAATAAAGGAATGGGTAGATTTCCCCCATGTTCATCAGATTCTATGTTGACGAAAAGAATTTGAACAATGTCATTCTCATTCTCTTTGGTGACTGTATCATCTGAAGGTAGACCTTCTGAAGACAAGACTGGGTCGACTGCCATCTCGACCTGTTGACTTTGGTCTGGTGTGGACTCAGAGGGTTTATCTTCAAAGGTAGATGCTTCGATCGACCACAAAGGTGAGTCAGTCAGATTTTCAACTAGTGATGGACTCGGCAAGAGCTTCTTGTATCCAGGAGGAAGCCGTAGCGGTGAAGTAGGACAGTTATCCAAGACTCTTTTAGCTTCATCTAGGAAGGGACAATGGTGGATGGCATGATCGCCTTCACATAGTCTACAAGGAAATTTATATCTTCCTTTCTGTCCATTGACTTCGTTTTCACTAGTCGACGGTGTACTCTCAACATGATCGTCAGAGGTTGACGACACCGGATTGTGCGAGCAGGGAGATCAGTCCCTTAAGATCTGTGGGATGCAAGGACAATCTCGATGATAGTGGTCTCCCTTGCAAATGACACGTGGACATTTAGGTTTGGACGGTGCAGTGTGTGGATTTTCGCTAGACGATGCTTGGTTTCCCCCTTTTTCCATTGGCTTCTTCTTCTTCTTCTCCTTCCCTTTCTTCTTCTTCTTAGTTACTTGGTTTTTAGTTTTACTAGCTTACCAAGTGAATTAGAAGAAGGAGAGGGAGAAACAAATGAAGTAGAAGGTTGCGGGGTACCTCTAGTATTATCTGGTTGCTGATTTGATTGCTCAGGAATCACAGTGCTTTGAACAAGAGAGGTTGAGAAGAGCCATACTAGTAGGCCAATTGTCAATCCTGGAATGGACAATGTGGCCATATGAGGTGCACCAACATCTCCCCAAGAGGAGAAAGGACTAGGATTTCCCCCAAGCGGAAATCCTTGGTTGGTGGACTCCATTTTCTCAACCTAAGATCAACGAGGGAACAATGACGTTTTTCCGATTAAAATAAATTTTATGACACCTTGACGCAACTTTCTTTTTCAATTTTTAAGAGTCGAGAAAAAGCTAAAGATGACTCTAGTCGCCTTCGATTTTTAATGAGCCTGAAGTGACAAGTGTTCAGATGGACCTTTTCTTTTGAGTCTAAAAAGGAACAAAAGTGACTACTCTGGAAATCTAGACTGAGGGATTACCAAACCAATCGCAAAACTGCAGAATAATTTTTATGGTACAATATTCAATCTTCCAGAACGCTGTGTTCAGTGCATTGCGATCAATAGGGCGGCAGACACGGCTTCCTACAGATAAAGGATATAGCCTATTGTGGTCTCGCAATATATA
Organism: Pinus taeda; assembly: GCA_000404065.3. NCBI lineage: Eukaryota > Viridiplantae > Streptophyta > Pinopsida > Pinales > Pinaceae > Pinus > Pinus taeda. Next base: position 98,334 of record APFE031627756.1, on the reverse strand, counting down.
CTCGACAGTACATGAGAGCACAAGTCCGTACTGGCACTTGTAATCTCAAAGAGGAGGAATCACCCAACCTATGATGAAAGTGATAGTTACCAGGCTTTATGACACCGGAAAATGTCTCTAGCCTAGACTTCTAAATGTTGTGCGTTAGGTTCCAAAGTGTTTTTATGTTCATTGAAATTTATTTTACAGTTGATCTTTCTTAAGAAGTTTGCCTTTAAGGTTCACCGCGTGATGTAGATATACAACTCCTAAATATGCAATCTAAGATGATAAACAATCGTTTATTCTCTTTTCCAATGAAAATCTTAGCTACTAAGGAAAGAGAAGTGAAATTCTTTCAACATAGAGCAAAGAGCACACAACTAAGATGCACTATCCTAAATCAATCCCAACAAGCGGTCCAAATGCAAATGCACATGCATGTATTTGTTTTCCATTTTCTTAATGTGTAAATGACAAAAGGAATGCTAAGTACAAATTTGAACTATCTTTATTTCAAAGCGACAGTACTAACAATTTTCTTTTCAAAAAACGAAAGGAAGACTAGGACGACACTTTACGATTTTGAATTGAAAATTGTTTTCGACACTTGAAATACTATTAATTCAAATCAAATACAAGAGTAACAGTATAATCAACTATCAAAAAGAGGAGGACTCTTTTCTTTGACTTAAAACGACACTTGTAACACTTTCAAATCAAAAGACGACAGTTTGATTAAGCTACTATTTGTAAAGGAGAACTGTAAATGGTGAAAAATACATAAAAACATTCACAATTCTTTGTACAATGGAGGCTAAATAATGCAAAGGAAGGGAGTCTCAACAGTAGTATACTGATCATAGACAACAAAGCTCCTGAATAAAGCTGAAGAGAATGAAGAAAAACCAAAATCTGTAGGAAAAAACAGTCTTATCTGATCATCGCACCTATAACACAGGGAAACAGGGATGCATCTCACCTACAGCACACGGGAGGTGCGATGCATCCAGACTATCAAAAGGAGATAGTGCGATGGTCCAAAGACGAGACTGGGCTTGGTTTTTGGTCATAGTTTGTAGCTTAGTTCGAGATTTAAGTTGAGCTAATGATAGTCAGTAAATACAAAACATAGGGGCTGACCTAATGAGGTTACTTGAGCCACCATCAGGGCACTTAGGATGTTTGCAAGTCAGATGTTTAATTCATAAACTAACCCGGAGGTTGACTGAAGCAGCGTTTATCTACTTTGCAGTTGCATAGCAAAAGCAGTTCGAAGGCTAGCTGGCATAACTTTAGGCTCCGTCTGTATTTTATAAAGCAAACAAAATAGAAACAAGCAAACAAGCTATTCGCTCCCCAGCGCAGTCACCATTTTGTTATCGGGAAAACTAGTGTCCATTCAGAGCTGCTAGTCCCACTAAGATGGGTAACTATATTAGAAACAAACAAACTAAAGTTACTTGCATTTTCCTTTATAAGAAATAGATGAGATGGAAGCAGAGAGTACCAACCTCAATATTTTGCTTGGCTCCTTGCTTTTTTCCTCTCCCTTTTGACAGATCTTTGCCACTCCTTCCTCACTTGTCCTGCTTCAAAGAACACCTGTAGAGTCAAAGAAGCATAATACCATCAAAGCATAGAGATCTATAATCATAAAAAATATAGGATAAAATATATATTGACCATACAAATGCATATATCAATTCAATATTCAAAGATATACAAGAATATGGAGGAAAACTCAAATGGCTTTATTGATAGAAGTAGTAGAAGAGAGGATTACAACCCATTGATCTGACGCAACGTCATCCTCCCAGCATGAAAGCCCTTCTTCACCTCATGAAAAGCTAGATCACCCAACACTATGATGTTCCATAAAGAAACTAACAACACTTCCTTACAAGATGCAAAATTCCAGCCTCTAGATCTCTAGGATGAGGGATCCATATATAGATGTTTGCAGGTGGGATGCATCGCACTTTGACCATGGAGCAGGTGAGATGGTCCAGTTTTAACCAGTTCTAAGCGGTTTTTCAAGGAGAACTTCTGGGAGATGATGTAAGCAGCTAACCTTGTTCCTTTAGGGTATGAAACAACACTTTTAGGAACTTAGAAGCCCTCGGTTTATGGACATATAAGATTGGGTTTGCAGTGCCTATAACATTAGTCTCATAGAATTACATATTTTTCTTTATTATTTTAAGGAGCAAGCCAGTGGATTATAGTTTCAATTTTATGATGATATACTACAATACTTTCCCTGGTGATAATATGTCATAGATATTCGAAATATTGAAATTTGTTATGTCATAAGGCATTTCCCGGTGAAAAAACTCCCCCAACTACCACTATGTATCTGTCTACACCATTATACCATTATACTAGATGTTAGACGATTGAAAATTTGTACACCATGGGATTAATATTTAGTAGTTAAGACAAAAACTAATAGTTCAGGGGCTTAAAAATAATAATAGTTAGGATGGGAAACTGCATACAACTAGCTAGGGCAAAAATTATATACAACCCTTCACCCCTTACTCACTTTGATTGCTTTCATGGGATTTGGCCTCGGTGGAATAATATCGCCTTTCATTTCCAATTGCAGATCGTGGGGTCCTCCAATTATTGAGTTCCTTAATTGCAAACTTAACTCACTAAGTTTTGAAATTGTCATTCATCAAGGAATTTTAGATATGGGTTTTGTACTAGGCTTCACAGAAATGGAGAAATCCAATTATCATACATGAGGCAAGCCTAGTAGCTCTAAAGGAAATAAATTTGCAAATTTAGGAAGTATCATACGAAACATACCAAAACAATTTTTTTCTTCACTAATCATCTTAACCAAATAATTTTTACACCCCTATATCATACATTGTTTGCCATTTTTTATAGAAATTTAGAAAGGATTGATGGAATTAAAGTTGATCAATTCCCATAATTAATAATAAGTTCCAAAAGTTGTGCTACACATGCTCATTTTTGCGACAAGATATCTAATGTTAACATTTCTATTTTTGGCCAGTGGGCCTACATATTACTTAAAATTATATGTCATTTCTATAATCTTAAAGTTACTTAAAAAGAAGGAGAAATAAAACTATCGATGACACTACTATGAATCAACATAGAAAGGGAATTTTTTTATCATACCAGTAGATTCCACTATTGTGGCCTATTGCTTAGCCTAGCAATGATTTATGGAAACATGTATTCAATGTCAGGTTTATGGTTGTTATTTTCTTACTATAAATCCTTTCTATTTGAGCCCAACCTAAAAAATTGGACAAGTATATCTATAATGTGGAACCCCACATTCCCAACAATCCAATTGGCCTTGATCCTTTGTAAGATATTAAGCTCAACCACTGAGTCCTTTCCATTTACTCCTTTTGATATTAAGTAGGTTTTAACCCTATATCTATTGAAGAATCTAGGGAAATTAGATATAGTAGGATTCTTCTAGACTTGAGAACAATTTGTGAAGCACTTTTTCAATTTAACTTGTTAGCTTGATCTTCTTCTCTTATTATTATTGTATGTGTGTTTAGTTCATCAAACTCCTATCAAACCATAAGAAACGAGAACACAATATATTGTCTCTTTGTCAGGGAAAAATATCTCTCTCTTAGAGAGGAAAACACTTTCATGAATTTCTCTTATTGAAGCTTCTATTGATCAATGCCAAACCCTAGACCCTTGACAATAATATCCTCCAAGCACAAGTCAAGTCCTTCCTTCTTCTGACACTTTGTTTCCCGGCACTTCGCCCTCCTTCTTCCATCACTTGGTTTCTCAGCACTTCGTCCTCCTTCTTCAGACACTTTATTTCTCGACATTTCATCCTCCTTCTTCCAACACTTCGTTCCCCAACACTTCATCCTCCTTCTTCTTCTAGCAATTGGTGATATACCTTGTTATGAGAGCTCTAGAAGAGATACTTTATCTTTGATCCTTAGTGAGTTCCTTCACTTACGGAGATGCCTTCCTTCTCTTGACCAGCCGAGCACCTTCTTGATGTGTAGTTGTAGACTTGATATGACAACACTACATCCCTAGTTTCTCGTACATGTGGGAGGTTTCATTGTGTATTTGACTCCTTTTACCTTCGCTTGGGAGAGACTCTTATTTGCCTAAGTAGGAGGCCTTATAGGCCTAAGTTTTTAGCCCAAACAAAGAGAAATATATGACTGTGATATTTTTTTTGTAGTGTCCGCAAACTACCATCCTTTTCTCACACATGTGATTGTAATTCACCCTTAAATCAGCCCTCTAAACTTTGTTTTATTCTCCTTCTTCTTCGCTGCACCAGAGGCTCCTTATGCTCAAATTATCTCACCCTTTTCTCAGCTATCTTCTTCACTGATTTCAGAAGTAGTTGTTGCTTGTCATTGGAGCAGTGGACAACCTCTATATATAGACGATTGTCCCTCCTTTAGGCCGACTTGGGGCTGACTTGAGGAATTAAGGCTAACTTGACTTTTCCACTTTGTTCTTGCTTCTTTGGTGATGTCATTGCATGGATAGGACTTGTGACTTTGCTTGGAGGGATATTTTTTACTCTAGTACATAAATATACATGGTGTAGGATGCCCTTGAGGGTCTTCAACATTTTCTTTTGGCTCTTTGACTTACCTATATCACTTTGACATATGCTAGACCTATTTCGATGAGAAAGAAAATCATTGATAAATATAAGAAAAATAATATTTCTTTTAAGGAATACAAATATCAAATTTACATTTATGAAGACTAAACCTAATTACACTTTCTTCAACACTCCCTCTTAACTAGAGAGGTATTCATAGATCATTACAAGGTGTTTGGCTATTTTTCAATCTTGAAGAATTCACATAAGAGAAACTGGATTGGCAATACATTCGTTATAGCATCATAGTAACCAACATTGTTTATAGCAAGGCCTTGACTAACAGCTCTATCTCTCATAGGGAGAGACCAATGAATTATAGACACTTTAATCATTGTCTCCCAAGGTACATACCCACCAAGGTGTTCACTAAATATGACCTTCTAGGACTATTCTTGTATTTGGTTTCCAACCCTCAAAGAATATCAATCCTCTCGCCTACTCTTATCTTGCATGCCCTGTTTAGTCAATTTAGTTTCCTAAATTACTTTGCATAAATTATCAACTGAGCCTCATAAGTTGATGAAGTGTAGTGCACTGTATGTGCTAGTTAACCCTTCTTACTTCATTCATTTTGTATTTTTATATTGTTTTGTTCTCGGGGTTTCTTTGATTCCTAATTATGTACAGTCTAAATTATGAGAAACTAAGTCTAAATTTCCTAAAGGTAAACTAATAAAAATCTAAGCTAAAGGAAGGAAAAACAGAGCATCTATCCTATCATGTCATTTAATCCTAAATCAAAAATTAAAAGGTGAAGCTGTAAGGAAAATTGAAATCATTACAGAAAATGAAACTAACCGAAATACTTCCAGTTGCCCAAACCTTCAATTTTGAAAGATAACTTTCTTGAGATGGCATACAAGCAAATTCATGTACTGTGTGGTCGAAAGAACTAAGTAAAACATGCAGACAGTAACTGATTTGTTTCAATCCTTGTGTAAAATGAATGTTTAACCATTTACTTTAGGATGGATTTCAGCTTGAAATGGTGGTCAAAAACATTTATTCACACAGCGCATTGGCAATATGAACTAGGAAATAAATAACAAAGAATACAAATAGTAAGTAAACTAATCAACAATGCATCCTTATTACTTTTCAAACTTACCTTGTTTAAAAACAAAGTTGTTTCCTTTATGAAATAGATTGAAGAAACAAGATTGCACCATCGAATTCTAACATTATGCTATTGATCAGAACTAAAATAAAACAAACTACAAGGAATCAACCTAAACTACAAATACTGCTAAAAGTAAATAATGAAACTAAACTGAACAGTAAACAAAACAAAAAGAAAATCCTCCTTTAGTGCAGGGGCCCTCTGCAACTGACTGAGTTGAGCTGCTAATTAGTTGAAGATATTCTTTCAAATGATCACCTGGTAAAACACAACTTCATATTATGAACAGGAAAACAAATTTCAAAATTACAGTTGTAAGTCTAAGCTTAATGCATCCAAAAATTCGAACTGTTCCCAGTTCTGTACAACTAATATTTAAAGAAACATTCCTAACTTTCTTTTGAGAGAATTTAGCTACAGGTGGTCTACACGTTTTACAATAGATTTGCGTAAATGGTTGATCAGCTACAAGTGACTTTAAGTCAAGCAAGATGGTTGCATGAAACTATTATCACCGGTGGCTAGTTTGAGTTATTGTTGCAACAAAACTGTCGGGTTTTATTAATTAACCATGAAGAGTGGACAAAGAGTCCTATTGTTGTTGGGTTTCTTCGTTTGGCTCCACCTTTGACTATGGTCTTGAGTTGGATTTTTTGTCGATCTAGGCTGGGTAACTAGGATAGGATGCATGTCAAGACAATTCCAGAGATGCCCATGTGGTTGGTTTCTTCTTTTGACACCTGTAACCTGTTCAACCATGGAAGTAGCTACCGAACACACGGTTAGCTATAGAATAGGCTTCATTCTATAGCTAATTTGCAAAAACTTATTTCAAATAGAAAAAACATAAAAGTATAACATGTCAATCATTTAATGTCTTTCTTGAGACAAAATCTATCATTTATCAGTGATGGGGATTTGTCTTTTATTGAAAACAAGAGAAAGAAGTGAGAAAAGTTGTCAAAGAGAGAGTAATTATGAGGTCCAACATACCCCCACTACAAAATCATTTCATGTCCCCATGAAATTTTTCCAAAATTGTGAACTCTTCTTTCCTATTGCATCCACTCAGATACCTTTGCTATTACATCTAACTTTCTTCTCTTGCTCCTCTTTGAAGTGACTGTCATCTTGGGTTTCTTCATGAGAAGTCTGTATTTAAGGTTGATGACTGTTTTGTTCAAGTTTCTATTCTTCCTCTTCAACTTCCTATTCTTCTTGTACCATAGCCCTAGATGCAGTATTCTATTATCATGAATGGCTTTATCCAATTTGCTTTGTTCCTTCAGGGTTTCATTTTCTTTCTTGATATTTCTATTCAATATCTCTAACTCATAGATTTCATGTTTGAGAGAGTCAGTCAGAGGTTCTTGTGGATTGACAGGTTGTTCTAGATTGGCTGAGGATCCTAGATCCATTGAGGTATTTTTATTTTCCAATGATTCTATGTAATCATAAATTTGTTGTTGCACTGGGTCTATGCCTGGGGATCCTCTACTGGGGCTGCCTTCAAAATATTGTTTAGGAGAGTTTTTAGGATTGTATGTAAATTGAACATTAACAAGAGATTGTATTGGGGTTTCTTCTTCTAGATTTATGAATTATGTTCCCTTTGATAATACCCTCTTTACCATGCCTTGGAGTTTAGAGCTCCTTCTAAGTTGTAGGGGGTTTATGTTTTCCTCCTTTGTACCCTTTTTCTCCTTTCCTATATTTTCCTTCCTCTTGATTTGTTTCCTAATCTCTGTCAATTTTTTAGAGATTAGTTGTTCATCATCTTGTTGTAATGAAGATTCAGGTTTGTTCTCTATAATTCCGCCAGCTTTCTTTTTTATCTTTCCTTTTTGCTTGATCTACGTCCTCATATCTATCTCAGAGAATGGCTCTTCTTCATTTTTCTGTGTGGAGGACTTAGGTTTTCTTTGAATGGCCATATTGGTCTTTTTCCTCTTAATCCTTCTGACATTACCCTCTTTAGGTGATTCTGGTGCCTCTTGGAAATAGCTTCTTATCAAGAAGTTTTCCCAAGTATCTCCTATTCTTTTCAAATGAAACTCAACCAGTATTTTTACCCACCCGTGATGATACATAGTTGTGTCTATGAATTCTATTTTCTTCTATACATTTGAAGCCATCCTCCTTAGACTGTTTAGAAGGAAGCAAGGGAGGTTTATGTTTCCATTTTCTAGAAATTTCATCAATAAACGTATATGATAAACATACATGCATCCAAATCTTCCCTCACAAGTAATAAATTTTTGTAATATCAAAAGCTTGCTTCTCCATTTATTTTTAAGTGTTGAAATAAGGAATCACTTTTCTAAACACAGTGACATCCATACCTGGGTTCCTAAGGATTACCTTCCATGATTCACTATGAAATTCTTTGTTTTCTAACCATCTCTCACCAAGTCTTGGCAGTTCTGTAGCCTCCGTTATGTAAGATTCTATTACTACAAACTTAATGTCTCCAATCTCTACTTCTGCACCATCGAATGATCTAGAAAATGATTTTGTGATCGCCTTGTGATATCCATCAAAATTTTCAATGAAATTGAGCCATCCAGCCTTCTGCAGCATCTTCTTGGGTTGTGGGTACCCTTCCGTAAACTTTTCCCCTATGGGCTATGCCCTGACAATGAGTCCCATGGTCTTTGTTTTGTAGAATTTTCTAACCTTTAGAATTACTCTCTTGGTCTATGAAATGGACTGACTACAGGTATGTTGGAAAAGAACTATGGGTTTGCATGGAATAAGTAGATGGTGAGGGTTTGTAGAGATGTGAATATGTTGGTCACATCGTAGTTTTGACTGTTAATAGATGGAGTTATTAGAGACTGTTTAAGTACAGAGTATGGAGAATGTAGCAGAGGTGTGGTATGATGAAATCATTATAGACCATTTGGTATCGAATGTGGAAGATGTGGCAGAGATTTGGTATCATGAAGTGGCAGTCAAATCAAATGATGACTTGTTAAGGAGACATATGATCATTCATATTATACATGACTTATGTTTGTAACTTGTTGTTTGAAATAAATTTTGCATTTTACCTTTAGAACTTAACCTTTTGCTTGATAATTATTTTGGTGTTGATCCGTAGGTACTTTAAGCATGGATGATCTCCAAAACTTGATTCTTCAATTTCCTTGCATTCATGATTTATTTGTGAGCTTTACAATTGTGCCGGCGCTGATAAGTAAGTTGTAGCTACAGACTCAAATTAGCTGCGGAATGGAATCAGTTGCAGAATGTGAAAAGAAGGAAAAGTGAAATATGGCTTATGAAATATGGATGTAAAAAAGGGAAATGAGTTATGACAGTGAGATGGAATGAGAGGTAAGATAAAATGAAAAATAGGGTGCAATGGGGTAAAACTGTAAGAAGATAAAATGCAAATGAAATATGACAGTGAGATGAAGTGAAACTATAGAAAGAAAAATGAAGACAGAATGAGATGGAATGAAATGATGAATTTGTAGACTCTAAATTGTAAATGAATGTAGCTTTTTGTCACTACTTATTACAGAAAGGAAATGGAAAATATAGGATGTCAGAAATCTTTGATTTTCACCCTGTATTTTCTATATAAGGATGCCAATCAATGATTGGTTTTCAACTTCATACAATTTTTTATTTTATTTTATTTATTTATTTTTTAGGAAAAATAAAGACTAAATTAGTGGAGAAGAAGCATTATTCCTCACTAGGTTCATTTCAGAGTTATCCTGGAAAATCTTAATGAACTCCTCTCTTGAAACTGGTTTTTGATATATCTTCAACCGATGACCATTCACAAGAAGAGGTATTTTTCTTCCATCTATTGTCCTTATCTTTACTACTCCATTATTAAAGACTTCTTCAATCTCATATAGCCCAAGCCAATGAGTTTGAAACTTCCCTTGAAAATCTTTGAACTTTGAATCGAACAACAGTGCCCAACCTCCTGCTTGAAACTTCTTCTCCTTAATATATTTATCATGCCATTTAGCCCTCTGTTGTTGGACTATACTGGTTCTTTGTACTACATCTTACCTGATTTCATCAAGTTCGTTGAGTTGCTCCAATCTATGTTTCTGTGCCTCTGATAAATCCAGTCCCAATTGGACTGCCATCTTGAAGGTTTTGATTTGAAACTCTATAGGGAACATGGCTTATTTCCGATAAACAAGTTCATAGGGTGTATGTCTCGTTTTGTTCCTCCATGTAGTTCTATAGGCCCACAAGGCTTCAGGAAGCCTTTCTGCCCAATCTCTTCTATGTAGATGTACAGTCTTAGTGAGAATTCCTTCAATCACCTTATTTGTAGATTCAACTTGACCATTTGCTTGTGGATGATAGGGAGTAGATTTCCTATGTTTGATCTTGTAATCTTCCACAAGAACCTTCACCATTTTAGATGTAAATTGAGATCCATGATCTATCACAATTTCTCTTGGAACACCAAAACAAGTCAAGATGTCCTCAAAAAGAAAATTAACTACAGATTTTTCATTATCAAAAGGTAATGCTTTGGCCTCTACCCATTTAGTGACATAATCAGTGCATACCAATATATTCTTCTTTTGCTTAGATGAAGGATTAATTGGCCCAACAAAATCTAAGGCCCATTTTTCAAAAGGTTCAATGAGTACCTAAATTTGTAGTGGAATTTCATTTGAAGGAGCAGGTTTCCCTACCCTTTGGTAGCTGTCACACCTCCTGACATATTCTTTGGCATCTTTGAATATGGATAGCAAATAATATCCTAAAGAAAGGATTTTATAGGCTATCCTCTTGTCAACAAAGTGTCCACCACACGGCTCATCATGACATGCCTTAAGAATCTCAGGCATTCCATCTTCTCTAACACATCTTCTAATCATAAGATCCAGGCCTGTTTTATACAATTCATTAGTGATACATAATTATCTTCAACTTATCTGAATGATTTTTATTTTTCTATAGGAAACAAATGTGAAGGTAATTCCCCGTGACTAAGTAATTAGCAATATCTGCAAACCAAGGAGTTTGAGTATTCATTGCAAAAAGATATTCATCAGGAAAATTATCTTCAACTAGAGTGTCGTCTTTGATATTTTGAATTCTGGACAAGAAATCAGCAACTGTATTTTGTTTTCCAGGTCTATCTAGCACAGTATTATGAATTCTTTCAAGAGTAAAAGCTATCTTGTAACTCTTCCATTAGTAATAGGTTTATTCATGAAATATCTAATTGCAGAGTGATCTGTATGAACAAAGGTTTCATAGCCTGTTATATAATGTTTGAACTTGTTGATTGCATGAAAAACAACTAAAGATTCCTTTTCAGTTATAGTATAGTTCAACTCAGTGGGAGTCAAATTCTTACTTGTATAGTAGATGGCATAGGGAATCAAGTCTTTTTGTCCTAATACAGCTCCCAGAGCTGTATCTGAAGCATCTGTTGAAATGTGAAAAGGTAGTTTCCAATTTGGACCTCTCAAGGTGGGTGCTTCAGAAATTTTTGTTTTTAAAGTCTCAAATGCTAACTGGCAGTCAAGATTCTAATTGAATTCACAATTCTTGGTGAGTAATTTTAAGAGTGGGGATGCTATTTTAGTGAAATTTTCTATAAATTGTCTATAATATCTTGTGAATCCTAGAAAACTTCAAACATCCTTTTGGCAATTTCGAATTGATAATTTAGAGATGACTTCAACTTTAGATTTATCAACTTAAAACCCATCTCTTGAAATTTGATGCCCTGAAACAATACCTTCTGTAAACATCATAAAACATTTTTCATGGCTTAGTGAAAGGTTTGCTTCCTTACATATTTTAAGAGCTTTTTCCAAATTTTCAAAAGCTTCTTCAAATGTATTCCCATAGACTATAAAGTCATCCATACATAGCTCTACACAATCATGTATTAGATCAGGAAAAATTCCTAGTACTTCTCTTTGGAATGTTGCAGGTGCATTACATAACCCAAAATGAAGTACCTGGTAGGCATAGGTTCCCCATGGACGAGTATATGTGGTTTTATCTTGAACTTCAGGTGCCACCTGAATCTAATTATAACCACTAAAACCATCCAAGAATGAGAAATACTTCTTACTTGCGAATGTATCTAACACTTGATCTATAAAGGGCAAGGGAAAATGATCTTTAAGGGTAGATTTATTCAATTCTCAGTAATCAATGCACACCCTCCATTTACCATTCGTTTTAGGCAAAATCACTAAAGGGGAAACCCATTGGCTGTCTGAAATTGGGTAAATGAAGCTTACATTTAGTAGTTTTTGCAGCTCTTCTTTCACAATTTCCCTAAGATTTGGATTCATTCTTCTCTGAGGTTGTCTAATAGGTCTACAATTTTCCTCAATGTAGATGTGATGTATACAAGTCTTAGGACTAATTCCTTTCATGTCAATATATTCCCATGCATATGTAGCAGAATGTTGTCGTAATGTCTTGATTAGCTTTTCCTGTTGTAATTTCTCCAAGTCATTGTTTATGTTGAATGTTCTCCCTAGAAAGATTTCAACTCTAGAGCTACCAAATTATTCCATAGAATAAAGAGACATCTGCCTAGATGACAAATATTCAATACGGGATTTTTCTTGAAATTGATCATGTTCATATTCTAGAGATGATTCAAAATTTTCCATTGTATTTAAGATTTGACTATCTTCACTAATATCTGAAATAGTAAAGAGAGATTGAATGTCATTTTCATCATCAATCCATTCTTTGTCATCTATTTTGGTGATTGTTCTTGTTGGAGGATATAGAGTGAATTTCTTTGTTGAATTCCCATCAGAAATATACACATCACTAGATCTACAACTAATGAAAGCATCAGCTTTGGCAAGCCAAAGTCTTTCTAGTATGAGTGGATGTCCTCCTAGATTGTTCTTGGAGGTTAAGATCATAAAATCAACAAGATATTCCCAAGAATCTAAGGATATTGAAATATCTTCTAACACTCCATCTGGTTTGATTACAGATCTGTCCACTAATTGCATTAATGTAGGTGTGTAAAGAAGATTAGGGAGCTTGAGTTGTTCCATGGTTTGTATGCTCATGATGTTTACTGTTGCCCCTAAATCAATCAATGTATTTGGAATTTCAACTCCATTGATATGTGTTTTCATAATTGGACTTCCTGGATCTACATATTTTTGTATGGAAATTTTTCCCATCATTATATCTGTTATTTTTCCTACCATGTGAATTCCTTTTGTTTATTTTGTTTTTCTTCCTGGTTTCTTTATGCTCAACTCCTTTATTGTTTTAGCTAGGATTAAAATCTCCTTAATGGCTTGTAACAAAGGAATTTTGATACAGACATTTTTTAATTCATCTAGAAAATCATAATTAGGCAACATGATCTACTTTTCTACTCCTCTATCAACTTGTAATCTTTCAGGAAAAGGAGGTGTAGAAGTAGATATTGGTTGCTCAATGATAGGAGTTGAGTTCACTAGTTCTTTTTGTTTTTCATTTTCATTATTTTGGTTTCGAAGAGATGTTCCCTCAAAATTTTAATTGGGTTGTAGAGAATCTTCCTCAAAATTGTCTTGTTCCTGAATAACTACAGAAGGTATTTCCTTCTCTAATATCCTACCAGATCTTAGTTGAACATCATTGAGATCTAGAGGAGTGATCATATAAGTTGGAAATTTTTGTCCTTCCACCATGTAAGTATTCTGAGGATTTTTATTATTGGGGTTTGGTAATGGTTGGGCAAGTAGTTGATTTGGTCTCTGCTGAAATGGCAGTAAAAGTTGAGGAATTTGGTTTTGTTGCGGAAATGGTAATGAAAGTTGAGGGTTATGATTTTGAAGTTGTGGCTACTGATTTTGCTGTGGAATGTGTGGGGGAGGATAATTCTGATATGCTGGAGGATATTAATAATATTGAGAAAATCTTTCATAAGGATTTTGTACTCCTTTTGCCCAAGGTTGAGATTGAGATTGAGGTTGAGGCCAAGGTTACTGCCAAGAATTCCAATTTGATGGGGGCTAAAGATACATTTTATTGTTAAATCCTTGATTTTGTGAACCCTGCCAAGGTTTTCTAGAGACAAAGAAAAGAGGTTCTGTTGAATTTGGAATTGTTTCTTCTTGAAAAATAGCCTTAAGACCCGGAATCGAAGGAAAACCCTTGGTTTAATGATTCTCTGAGAAAATCATACAAGTCTCTATAATTTTTGCATCTAAAGGGCATTCCCTTAGAGCATGTTTTTTTCTGCATTTTGGACAGAAAATAGCTAAAGCATCAGCCTCAGTTTTCTACTTGTTTTGCAACTTAAGGGTGTTTATTTGCTTACTAAGACTCCCTAGAATATTTGTTTTGAATTCATCAAGAATATTACCAATTTCTACCCTACTCACTGATCCAGTTGTGGATTTATTTATTCTAACAAGAGAAGGATATCTTGGACCTTTCCTAGTTTTGGATTTCCCTCATGAGATATGAACACATAATTCTCCTATATCATTTAATGGAAGTTGAGAGATATCTCCCTTCCCCATCATGTTAAGGATATCTATCCACTCATCTCTAATGGCTTTTAATAAAAGAGCTTTTAAGGTATCTTCATCTAAATTGTCCATATTTTCTCTTTTCAAATTATATTGAATCTCTCAATCAAATCCTCTAAATTTTCATCTTCTCTTTGCATCATTTTGAACACTTCATCTTTGTGATTGGTAGGCATGCAATAATCCAAATACCTATCCAAAAACATTTTTTACATGTCATTCCATGTTCTAATGGACTAAGTGACTAACCCCATGAACCATTCCAAAGCAGCTCCCTTTAGTGTTGAAGGGAACAACTTAAGTTTATGAGAGTCTTCTAGATAATAATAAGTTTTGCACAAGACTTCAAACTCAAATAAAAATGTTTCAGGATCCTTACTTTTTAGCCCATGGAAATCTGGGAGGACAGAAGGTGAGATGTTTTTCATTGTGGCATTTGTTTCTTCATCTACTATTGGGAATCTAAAAGAATTATCTATTTCCCTATTTCCTCTACCTCCTCCATTATTTCCTCTATCTCTTCCTCTACCCCATCCTCCAAATAGTGTGAATTCTCCATCCTCTCCTTCTTCCACCATTATAGTTTCTTTAGGGTCAGTATAGGGTTCAACCTGCAAGGTTAATTTCTCCTCCTCTGGTTCTTATATTAATGGGATATGGGACAAAGGTTCTAATTCTTCTTCCTCACCAGGTATTCCCAATTCTTCAACTAAAATGTGATCCCCTGTGGAGGTGAAAAAGGCTACTCCTGTTGTTGGAGATTCAAGATTTTTCTCCTCTAGGACTGACTTGGTAGATGAAGTAGGAGATTCTTTTGATTGGATTTCTTCCCCCGGAATTTCATGAGTTTTATGGCTGGGAGTATGAGTTTGGTATGGAGGTGTATCTCTTCTTGTTATTGGTGGATTAGGTGCTGTTGTTGGAATTGAACTCTTGCCTCTAGCTATAAATCTACCCCTAGAGTCTCTTTCTCTATGCATACCATTTTTTTTTATGTAAGAGATACGGTTACCGAGTTACACTTCCCTGACAACAGTGCCAAAATGTTTAGTCAATTTAGTTTCCTAATGATGAAGTGTAGTGCACTGTATGTGCTAGTTAACCCTTCTTACCTCATTGTTTTGTATTTTTATATTGTTTTGTTTTGGGGATTTCTTTGATTCCTAATGATGTACAGTCTGAATTATGAGAAACTGAGTCTAAATTTCCTAAAGGTGAACTAATCAAAATATTAGTTAAAGGAAGGAAAAACACAACATCTATCCTATATTGTCATTTAATCCTAAATAAAAAATGAAAAGGTGAAGTTGTAAGGAAAATTGAAATCATTACAAAGAATGAAACTAACCGAAGTACTTCCAGTTGCCCAAATCTTCAATTTTGAAAGATAAATTTCTTGAGATGGCATACAAGCAACTTCCTATACTGTGTGGTCCAAAGAACTAAGTAAAGCATGCAAATAGTAACTGATTGGTTTCAATCCTTGTGTAAAATGAATGTTTAACCATTTAGTTTAGGATGGATATCGGCTTGAAATGGTGGTCAAAAACATTTATTCACACAATGCATTAGTAATCTGAACTAGGAAATAAATAACAAAGGATAAAAACAGTAAGTAAACTAATCAACAATGCATCGTTATTACTTTTCAACCTTACCCTGTTTAAAAACAAAGTTGTTTCCTTTAGGAAATAGATTGAAGAAACAAGCTACACCATCGAAGTATAACATTATGCTATTGATCAGAACTAAAAGAAAACAAACTATAGGGAATCAACCTAAACTACAAATACTGCTAAAAGTAAAGAATGAAACTAAACTGAACAGTAAACAAAATAGAAAGAAAAACCTCCTTCAGTGCAGGGGCCCTCTGCAACTGAATAAGTTTAATTGTTAATTAGTTGAAGATATTCTTTCAAATGATCACTTGGTAAAACACGACTTCATACTATGAACAAGAAAACAAATTTCAAAATTACAGAGATATAAGTCTGAGCTTAACGCATCCAAAAATTTGAACTGTTCTCAATTCTGTACAACTAATATTTAAAGAAACATTCCTAATTGTCTTTTGAGAGAATTCAGCTACAGGTGGTCTACACGTTTTACAATAGATTTGCGTAAATGGTTGATTAGCTATAGGTGACTTTAAGTCAAGCAAGGTGGTTGCATGAAACTGTTATCATCGATGGCTGTTTCGAGTTATTGCTACAACAAAATTGTCGGGTTTTATTAATTAGCCATGAAGAGTGGAAAAAGAGACCTATTGCTCTTGGGTTTCTTCTTTGACTCCTCCTTTGACTATGGTCTTGAGCTAGCTTTTTTGTCGATTTGGGATGGGTGACTAGGATAGGATCCATGTCGAGATGATTCCAGAGATGCCCATGTGGCCGGTTTCTTCGTTTGACACGTGTAACCTGTTCAACCATCGAAGTAGCTATGGAACACATGGTTAGCTACAGAATAGGCTGCGTTCCATAGGTAATTTGGAAAAACTTATTTCAAATAGCAAAAACATAAAAGTATAACATGTCAATCATTTAATGTCTTCCTTGAGACAAAATCTATCATTTATCAGTGATGGGGATTTGTCTTTTATGGAAAACAAGAGAAATAAGTGAGAAAAGTTGTCAAAGAGAGAGTATTTCTGAGGTCCAACATGCCCTAGACAGCCTCAAAGAGTATCAAATGCCAGATGATTACCCAATCCTTTCATTATTTCTTCCCAAGTGAACACAAGAATGTTGTGGCTATCTCTTCCTCGTAATTGAGGAAGACATGCCCAAGTTTCCTCTGACCAGAAACTTGATCAAGATCCTTTGTAATTGGGAACTTATTAGAACTCCCTCTTAGCTAGGGACTTGTCCACTCATGAGAAAATTCTTCTTCGTGGGTCCTTCAACTACTTGGTCTCCTTCTTTCTTTTGATGTCATGAAGTCTTTGTTTGAGCTTCTTCTTGGTAGGGCACCGACCATCGATCACTTTCCTTCCTAGATTTTCATGTCATTGCTTCCTTCGTGGAAAGTGGCCTTCTTGATATATGTCAGGTTATTTCGTCATCTGGCTACTCCTTTGTCATTTTACCATGCTTCGCAATATTTATCACATAGATTCTTAGTTGTACTTTCTTGTTCCCATACTTCGATTTAGTAACCCTTCATGACTTCATCCTAATATTGCTTCAACATCAAATAGTTCTTTGATGGATTTTGTTGGACACCTAATCCCTTATGGGTTGGTGTAGAATGTGAACAACCATGAGAATCCAACAGACCTTGGGATGTGGAACCCAATAGTCACACAAATGTACTATAAATGTATATCATTGTAAATAATAGATACACACTCATGTTTATCATTCATACTTTGTGTTTGCCATGTATGTGTTTAACATGGTACCAGAGTGGGCGTACTGCTACCCTACTCCAATTTAAGTCACTGGTATCGTGGCCTTTGTCTCCATGTCAGTTTTCTCTGTGAGAACAGCACCTAAGTGTTCTTCCATTCCTCCATAGAAAATTCTGGTCAAGCCAGACCTGGGTGTTTTTAGGGTGCCATCTCTGCCATCTTTACTTACTCGCTCCTACAGTGAACAAACCTATGCGCTTCCCTTGTTGCACCACTCTCATGCGACTACATATCTACCACTCTGAGCCTTTTGAGTATAATCCTAAATGTATTACCTACCACTTCCAATAACCAAGAACCCTTATCGTCTTATTCTCTCCACCTCAAACTCTTCTCTATTCACACCAGTTCAAGGAGTTTATAAGGCTAGGAAGAGCTTAATGTAACAATTCGGTGTGTTGAACAGGCAAGCAGGCTTGGAGGCTCCGAACCCTGTGCGACTCGTGGCTGTAGCATCCCGTTTGGACAAGAGTGTCGTTAGTATCGAACTAGTCAGAGGAGCACTAGGGGTCCGTCTAGATTCCATCCAGTGGGTGCACTATGTTGGACACGGGGTAGTATTTGGTGGAATATGGAAAGATGCAATGGTCAAAGTCACGCACTCGATGGACACATGAAGTAGTTTCGGAACCACTGGGGTTTACTGTAATTTTTCTGTTGAGCAGAATAACTATGTCATAGCAGGTCATGGAACTATGCATAGAAGCAATGCCCACGTCTTCTATGGGGAGCTCCCATTTTCCACTGAGGCACATGATTTTTCCTGCGTGAACTAAAAGTGGTAGAAGGAAACAATATAAATGAATCCAAGAAACCATATTGAGCAAGAAATTTCCAAAATAAGGCATGGAGTTTTATGTAAATGATGGAGCTGTTTTGGTGCAGCGATAGCAATATTTGGAACTTGATTTGAGTTTTTGGAGGCTGCATTAGTTTTCCCATTAGTTTTCTCAATATACAGATTTTCCTTCACTTGCTCTACTAACTCTAGAAGATCTCCACATATCGTGGACTCTATTGGGTGCCACTCTGCCTGATATAGTTTGTCAAACAACTTCTTGAAGTGTAGTGATCCATTATAAGAAAATATATTGATCCCATTATCCACTTGCAACCGAGGAGCTGTTGTTGCTGTCATAAAATATAATCCATGAGGCAACCATTCACTTGTGACTGATCCTTCACCCTTTGAACTTCCAAGAAAATGTTTAGAAGAACAATCCTAAAATTCCATTTCGCCAAGTAAATTACCAAAACCTACTATGCATAAAAGTCTTCCATGAGGGTTCCATCTGAGTGTATTGTAAGGGCCTATTCCAAAATCAAAGAGAGGATTGCACTTTTTGTCGAACAACGTTGCTCTTGCAAGCATGAATCTGTAAACCACTGCAAATTGAGTTCCTGAAGGAGACCACTTAACATCATGGATAGGTGCCTCCTTACAGAGAGGCACAAGCCCTTCATGACTCCCATCAGTCGTCAAGTAATGTAATCTAGACTCCCCATAGTAACTTTGATTATTTTTGTCAACATCAGAATATGCAATAACCAACAATCTAGTCGATCCATGGTTCCAAATTAACTGGACATTGAAACACTAAAAAAAGCTCTGTCGAGCTATAGGCTGGGCTGGGCCAACATTCTCTCGCTTAAATATTTGAATGTTGGTTGGTATTACCTTTGATTCAGAAATATATTCCGCAAAATATGTTGGAGGAGTTGTAGCAAGTTGCAAACCAGCTATTACAAGAAGGCGAATCTTATTCACAATTCCATTAGCAAAGTTTTCCAGATCAAAAACATGAATCTCATTGGCTGCCATTTGACAAGAAACTACCTCATCTTCACTGAATCAGAATGAAGGCCAATTGTTTTTAGATATAATTTGGAAATCATCATCTTTGCTTCTCAGGCTTTCCAGCACAAGAGGAAGAAGAAAGCACGCAATTACTGGTAAAATCCGATGCTTATGCCTAGATCTTTTCTTGTTTTTGGATGCAAATTTACGAGTGTGCGGTGTTTTATTTTCAATATCTTCCATAAAGTAATGACCTTTTAGGAGCTTTCTGGTTTTTTTGCCAACATAGGCGCTAGATTTTCTCGTGGTTTGAACCATTCCACTTCGGGAGGGTTTTCTATTTGAGGAAAGTTTTAATCTTTGAAGCTTGGAAAGTAGTATTTTTCCGAAAATTTTGTGGATTTGAACCATTATTGAATGATGTTTTTATGAGGTGTGAAGTTCTTGAGTAGATATATTGTAGTTCATCGTGGTGGAAGAAAGAGATCTGGTTAAAATCTTGTGTGTTGAGTGGCTTCTTTATGAGAAATTGAGTATAAGTTCTTTATTTTGGGTAAAATTTGTGTTTGCAAAGCTTTTGAGCTATCGGAAGCTGATAATTCTCGACATTTAATCTTTTCCTTCTAATTTTAAGCTCAAACCTGTGATTTTTATGGATCTCTTTTTTGATGAGTACTTCTGAATATTTTCTACAATTTTGGTTGCAGTTGGATTGTTAGAAGCAAGGTCATCGAAATCTTGTGGTTGGGGTTGTTCTTTAAAGCAATTTAAAATTTTCACTAATTATTTTGAGCAACCTTTACAGTCCCCTAAATTTCACTACCATTGGCTTATATGCTGAGATTGAAGTATCAACGTAGTATATTGAAGTTGGTATTGAAGTTTTTTAAATCATTTTTTTTATCTAATCATGAAGGTAGAAAGTTGAAAATTAAAAGTAGTTTTTTTTGGAGAGTTCAGTCATTTCCTGCCATTAGAACTATTACACTTTGATTTTAATAGTGGTGCACTTGTTATGGCTCTAATTGGTGGTGTATTAGAGCTTCTCAAAACTCTAATACAATCTATTGTCGAAGACACAGTTAAAATCAACAACACTCTTTGTGATATTAAAACATGTCTGCAAAATACACATGAAAAAATAGACTTTTTGGAGCTTGAATCTTAGCTTCAGTGAGAAAAATTACAACAGTGAAGCAATCATTCTCAACTTGTCTCTATTCAGAACATTGAAACAGGCACCCTTAAGAAGCAAATCAATAATGTTGCAGTTGATTCAGATCCATTTCCCAATGAAGCAATAGAATTGCATGCACAAGCAGAAGTTCAGTTTGCACTTCCCATGCCCATCATCAGACCTTGGGAAGAGCTTGTCCACAACAAGCATAGAACTGGTCTTAGATATGAAAAGGACATCTCCTTTCATATTCTAGATTACTCAAAGCCCATCCAGTTTCAGAGTGCTGGATTCCTTCATGACAGTTCACCTTTAGTTGTTCTAGATTATTCTCCTCTTCCACAACAACAACAGAATGTTAAATGCCAACACTATGAATGAGTTGGCCATGTGAAAGATCATTGTTTTGATCTTCATCCATGTAAGCATTATCATAAAACTAGTCATTCTTAGAACATATGCTTAAAAAGCAAGTCTCCTGAAAGAACAAAGATTCATCTTGGATGGATCGCTTCTTGGAAATGGGCATCAACAACCAAGAAGATATTTCAGTCATATGTCTAAACTTGTTCTAGAGTATTGAACAATATTGTAGTTGAGTTTTCTCCATCATCTCACCTTGTGTCTGATAGGGGGGGAAGTGATGGCCACCTACAAGCTTCAAAGCCACATCAAGTAAGCCTGAGCCACAATCTGCCATACCAGATTCAAAGTTGTATCCAAAGACAAATATTCTCTTGAACATGCCTTCAGTCGATGATGCCTCTTTAAAGAATTAGGGACACTTCCTCTAGTAGAAGACTTTAACTTCCTGCCAGTTTTAGAAGAGTTCCAGGAATTGCATTAAGCATTCCAAATTTGTTGGTCATCCTTAAACCATCACAGGTTGAGACCTCCCTTTTCAGGTTGAGTTTCTCCCTTTTATGCGAGATGAGACCTCCCTTTTAAGGTTGAAGGTTTCCCTCTTCAAAACATTAGGAGCACTTCCTCTAGCAAAATACCTCATCTTCATGCCAGAATTGTAAGAGTTCCGGGAACTGCACCAAGCATTCCAGTGTTGGTGGTCATCCTTAAACAACCCCCCTTATACAAAAATATCAGAGATCACATTCAAACTAGTGCTACCATGCATGTTTTTGTACATTTTGTATTACAAATCTCTTCCTGGACTCATACATACCCCTTCAAATTAAGGTGGGTAATGTTGGACACCTAATCCTTTATGGGTTGGTGTAGAATGTGAACAACCATGAGATTCCAAGAGACCTTGGGATGTGGAACCCAAGAATCACATGAATTTACTTTGAATGTATATCATTGTCAATAATAGATACACACTCATGTTTATCATTCATACTTTATTTTTTCCATGTATGTGTTTAACAAATTCTTCATCATGACATATTTGTAGGTTGAATCAGTTATCTGCACCTTAATATCTCCAAGGCCTTCATAGGTGTCAAGGGTCCTTTGATCTTTTTCTTCCTTTGTCAGAGTTGTCATGCCTTCTTTCAGGAGATGTCCTTAATGGATCTTATCAAGTAATTATTCTTTGTGCTCATGGTGTTCTTCACATGCTTGATCTCTTTCTTCATTTTCTTTTTCTTGGATTGATTAGTCAACCACCTTATACTCCTTATGGTATCACTTCTTCATGTTGTCCTTCTTTTTATTGTCGTACATGCTTTTGAGAACATCATTTGTGAAAGAGATTCTTTTATGCTTGATCATGTCTTACAACTATTCCCATGGCTCAATAATATATATGATGATATGAATTAAACTTTGATGTATACATACCTCATCTTGATTATGCTTTGATCATCTTGGCTTCATTTGATGGTTCTTCTTGATTGGTGTATCCTTTCTTGCATCATCTTTTCTTGCCTACATATCATCCTTGCTTAAATCCCAAGAATGGGACTCCTAATGAAACATATGCTCTTATTTATTAACCTTATTTTGAAGATTCAATTAGAGGATCTTGAAGACCCTTATCCTGCAAATGTTTCTTCCTTTTGATGATAGAGGGCTTCTGAGATTCATAATCATGAGAAATTATTCTTTCATTATGGATGAGGTCCTATAATAGATATATTCCTTCAAAATGAATATCTTGAGCTATATCTACATTATGATCCTATATTCTAGAAGATATCTTTAAAACATGCATTCTATCATATTCCTATATTCTCTTATACTACTCAAAACTTTGAAAGAAGACATATGTAAAGAAGTTGACTTAGTCATAGTGGAGATCTGGAGGATATTCCTTCTTCTACTTCATGTCTTCTTCTTTCAATTCTTGAGTTAAGTTGGCTTCTTCCCTTTTTCTCTTGTTTTTGTCCTTCTTAAGTTTAAGACAATCCCTTTTGTAGTGTCCATATTCTTGATAGACAAAGCATTGGAATTTGGACATATCTTTGTTGCTTGTTCTTCGTGGACCAAATTTGCAAAATTTTCCTTTTCTCTTAGCCATGGTAGAAAATGCTTTCTCCTTTGATCCCACATCATCCTTTGCTTTGAGTCTAGTCTCCTCAATTTTGCATAGAGAACATAGTTCACTTATTGGGGTAGATTCCTTCTTGGCATATATGCTTGATGTGAAGTTGCCCCAATCCTCAGGTAGAGCATTGAGTACTACAATTTTCATTTCTTTGTCAGACATGACTTCTCCTAGTTCTTGAAGTTGATATCTCATCTCAAATATCTTCATGAAGTAGGGAGTTATTCCTTCCTTTGATATCTTCATCTTGTACAACACATTATGTAGATATATCACTTCTCCAGCTATGCTTACCAAGAATAGCTCTATTATTTTATCATATATTTCTTTTGATGTTCCAAATTTGGAGACATAATGAATGATAGAGTCCTTGATGGATTCTATTAGAATCCTTTGAGCTCCTATCTCATCCTTATTTTACTTGGCTAAGGCTTGAGTTTTTTCCTTAGCAGGGATAGTGGTATTCCCTTCGATGAGGTCTAGAAGTTCATTATCCTTAAGAAGTAAATTAGTCCTCTTCTTCAATGAAATGAAGTTAGTGGCCCCAACCAATTTTTTGGTTTCCTTGCAAAAATACATTGAGGTATATTCAGGATGGGACATATACTTACTTGATAGAATTTTGTGATGTAGTATTCTTGCTTTCTTCATAAATATTGGATGGCTTGCCTTCCTAGATCTTCAAATTGCTTCCTCCAAGTAGATTTTCTTGATGATGATATTACCTTAGAGAGTAAGACTTGACTTGTAGTGCTTCTTCCCTTGAATATGGTGTAGCTTGATGTAGGTCCTTCTTTGAATTGATCTTATTGTAGGTGTCTTTTTATGAAAGGTTTCTTGATTTGTAGTCCTTGATGAATAGTATATGGTAGACCTTCTTGTCCTTGATTTGTTTGAGACTTCTTGGCTTGATGCTTTACCTTGTAGTTGTTCTTGAGATGTCCTTCCTTGATAAGTCACCTTATGAGTGTTCTTGAGATTCCATTTACTTGATGCGTCACCTTAGCTCTGCAACCATGTTGAAGAATCTAGGGCAATTAGATATAGTAGGCTTCTTCTAGAATTAACAACAATTTGTGAAGGACTTTTTAAATTTATTTTTTTAGCTTAATATTCTTCTCTTGTTATTATTGTATATGTGTTTATTTCATCAAATTGCTATCAAAACATGAGAAACAAGAACACAAGATATTGGCTCTCTTCCAGGGAAAAACCTCTCTCTCTTAGAAAGGAAAACCCTTTTGCAAATTTCTCTTATTGAAGCTTCTATTAAACAATTCCAAACCCTAGACCCTTGACAAGAATATCCTCTAAGAAAAAGTAAATCCTTCCTTATTCTGGCATTTTGTTTCTCGTAAATTCGTCCTCCTTCTTTTGGCACTTCATTCCCTGACAATTCGTCCTCCTTCTCCTTCTGGCAACTGGTGATAGACCTTGTTATGTGAGCTCTAGAAGAGAAAATTTATCTTTGATCCTTAGTGAGGTCCTTAACTTATGGAGATGCCTTCCTTCTCTTGAACAACCAAGCACCTTATTTATGCGTAGTTGTAGACTTGATATGACAGCACTGCAGCCCTAGTTTCTTGCACATGTGGGAGGTTTCCTTATGTATTTGAATCCTTTTACCTTCACTTAGGAGAGCCTACTCTTCACTTGAGTAGGAGGTCTTATAGACCTCAGTTTCTAGCCCAAACAAAGAGAAATATATGACTGTAATATTTTCATTGTAGTGACCGTAGACTGTCCTCCTTTTCTCGCACGTGTGACTATATTTCATCCTTAAATTATCCCTCTAAACTTCGGTATAGTCTCCTTCTTCTTTGTTGCACTAGAGGCTCCTGATGCTCAACTTATCTCACCCTTTTCTCAGCTATATTCTCCTTTTATTTCGGAGGTATTTATTGCTTGTCATTGGAGGAGTAGACAGCCTCTATGTATAGAGGAATATCCCTCCTTTAGGCCAACTTGAGGACTTAATGCCAACTTGACTTTTCCACTTCATTTTTCTTCTTTGGTGATGTCGTTGCATGGAGAGGACTTGTGAATTTGCTTGGAGGGATATCTTTGACTCTAATACATAAATATACATGGTGTAACATGCCCTTAAGGGTCTTCAAAATTTTCTTTTGACTCCTTACCTATAGCACTTTGGCATGTGATATACCTATTTCAATGAGCAAGAAACTCATTGATAAATATAACAAAAATAATATTTATTTTCTTGTATAAATACAAATATCAAAATTACATTTATGAAGACCAAACCTAGTTACACTTTCTTCGACACTATCTTCTTAGAAGTGCATCAAAAGTTGTATTAGGAACCCTAGCTATGTTTTCCAACATTCCATGGAACTCATTATGATGCTCCCAACTTTAGTGACCCTATATTTAGAGGTTCTTTTACTAGTTTCTAAATATCCTTCACTTGATTCTTCATATACATCATCCTTTGGACATTCCTAGCCAAACTCATTGTCATTGCCATGGTGGTAGGTTTCCATATGGAAACTTCAACTCAAACCAAAGAATTGATTCCATGTAGAATTATTTCAAATTATCACTTATCATCTACCATTTATTCTACATTATAGAAAAATGCATAGAACTATACTTCATATGCTTTTATGCATCTACCATTTTTTCTCATTGCATGAAGGGATCCTACTTATTCGTGTTTATTCTCATAGAATAAGTACTTTATTATAAAGGATTCCTCAAACATTTCCTAGGTAAATTACTATGGATTGACCTGCACATTACCTTCTAACTTTACCCACCATTATGGGGTTTCTAGATTAATAAAACTCATTCCTATTTGTTCCCTTTCCACTGTAACATTTTCCTTAAATTTGAGTGCGCTCTTAAGCACTTGTTGAAGGAAATGTAACTAGGTTAATTATTCATAAATGTACTTTTGATATTTGTATTTATTGAAGAAAAATAAATATTATTTTTATAATATATTTCAATGAGTTTATTGCTCATTGAAATAGGTCTAGAACATGTTAAAGTGCTATAGGTGAGTCAAATAATCAAAATAAAATGTTGAAGACCTTAAGAGCATGTTGCACCATGTATATGTTTGTATAATAGTCAAATAATATCCCTCCAAGAAAAGTCAATTATCTTACAAATAAAAGGAACCATCAAAGAAGCAACCTGAGCTATAGATATGTCAAGTTAGCCTATAGTCCTATAGTCGGCCTAAAGGAGGGACAATCCTATATATATATAGGATGTCCATTCCTCTAAAAAGAATGCACTCATATCTCTGAAATCAGCCATGTAAGGAGGCAAGTAAAAGACAACGAAGGATGAATAAAGGGTCTCCAAGTGCAGCAAAGAAGAAGGGTACACAACCAAGCCTAAGAGGACCGTTTCTAAGGAAGCTGCAGTCACACGTGCAAGAAGAAGGAAGGTTGTATGTGGTCATAAAAACAGAGACTCACAATCACACATATCACATCCTTTGGGCTAGAAATATAGGCCTAACTTTCCTCTCACTTAAATGAAGAAAGAAGGAAGAAAATCGAAGCTAATAGGGTTGTTCTAAAGCCTATTACAACCACACATGCAAGGAAAAAGGAGGTTGTCTCTACTCTCATAATAACCCTCCCATTAAAATCATACAAGTTCGTTTGTTTGTGAAGAGAAGGAAGGGATCATCATAAGGAAAGGGTTTCATCAAAGGCATTTCTTCTAGAGAAAGTGCAACAAGATCTAACAACAGTTGGAAGGAGGACGAAGTGTTGGGAAACAAAGTGTTGGAAGAAGGAAGTGTGGGGGAACAAAGTGTAGAAAGGAGGAAGGACTTGACTTGTTCTTGGAGTATATTCTTTTCAAAGGTCTAGGGTTTTGCATTGATCAATAAGAAGCTTCAATAAGAGAAATTTAATGAAGGTTTTTCTCCTTAATAGAAGAGAGGTTTTGGCCCTAGCAAAGAGCCAACATCTTGTGTTCTTGTTCTTATGTTTTTGGTAGAAATTTGATTAAGTACACACACAAGCATTAACAAGAAGAACAAGAAGATTAAGCTAACAAGAAAAATTAAAAAGACTCCACAAATTATTATCAAGTCAAGAGGAATCACACTACACCTAATTTCCCTTTATTCTTCAACATGGTATTAGAGCTAAGCCGACACATCAAGGAAAGGGCATCTCAAGAATACTCATAAGGTGAATCATCAAGGAAGGACATCTACAAAGTTGAAGCATCAAGCCAAGAAGTCCCAATCATTTCAAGGACAAGAAGGCCTACCATCTATCATTCATCAAGCAAGACTACGAGGCAAGAAGAATATTATTACATAAAGGCACCTATAAAGAATAGCATATCTAAGAGATACCTACATCATATACAAGTTATCAAGAAAATCTCATCATCAAGAAAGTCCACCTGGAGAGGGAAACTTGAAGAACATCAAGATCTAAAGAAGGCAATCCATCAAGTCTTCAAGGAGAAAGCAAGTCTACTACATCTCAAACTATATCAAGTAAGTATATGTC
The DNA here is from genome assembly GCA_000404065.3 of Pinus taeda. NCBI lineage: Eukaryota > Viridiplantae > Streptophyta > Pinopsida > Pinales > Pinaceae > Pinus > Pinus taeda. Next base: position 70,667 of record APFE031627756.1, on the reverse strand, counting down.
CCCTTCTGAATGTACATCAATGTCCTTTTGCAAGGAAAGCAAAAAATTGGTAGGTACCAATAACTTTCTTGCATGGAAGAAGAGGACTGGTTAACTTCTCAAGGAGAATGAACTCCTATAACACGTCAAAGGGAATGTTACTATCCCTGCTAAGGAACAAACCCAAGCCCTAGCCAAGTAAAATAAGGATGAGACAAGAGCTCAAAGTATTCTAATAGAATCTATCAAGGACTCTCTCTTTCCTTATGTCTGCATATATGAAACATTAGAAGAAATCTATGATAAACTAGTAGAGTTATTCTTGGTAACCATAGATGGAGAAGTGATATCTCTAAGCAATGAAATGTACAAGATGAAGATATCAAAGGAAGTAATAGCTCCCTACATCATGAATATCTCTTATATGAGGGATCAACTTCAAGAGCTAGGGGAATTCATGTCTGACAAAGAAATGACAATTGTAGTACTCAATATTATACCTGAGGATTGGGGCAAGCTCACATCAAGCATATATACCAAGAAGGAAGCTACCACACTAAGTGAAATGTGGTATTTGTGCAAAACAAAGGAAACTAGACTTAAAGCCAAGGAATATGTGGGATCAAAGGAGCAAGCTTTTGCTACCATGACAAAGAGAAAGGGAAAATTTGGAAAATTTGGTCCATGAAGAATAAAAAAAAAATATATGTCCAAAGTCCAATGCTTTGGATTCCAAGAATTTGGAGACTACAAAAGGAATTTTCCTAAAATAAAGAAGGAAAACAACAACAAAATAAAAATGGAAGAAGCTCATGTGACCCAAGAAATGAAAGAAAAATACAAGAAACAAAAGAAGGAAGATCCTTCGGATCTATACTATGAATAAGTCTACTTCTTTAATTAAAGTCTTCTTTCAAAGTTTTGAGTCGTATAGGATCATGTAGGAATAGAATAAAATTGCATGGCTAGAAACATCTTCTAGAATCTAGAAGCATGATGTATATAGAGTTCAAAATACTCATGTGGAAGGATAATTTATAAATGAGAACAAAGTGCATGGTTAGAAATATCTTCTATAATATAGAAGCATGGTAGATATAGATCATATATTCATGTAGAAGGAGAATATCTAGTATAGGACCTCATCCACAATGAAAGAAAATCAATCATGATTAAGAATCTTAGAACACCTCCATCATCAAAAGGGAAGAAACATTTGCTGGGTAAGGGTCTTCAAGATCCTATTATGGAATCTTCAAAATAAGATTCACAAACAAAATCAGATGTCTCATTGGGAATACCATTCATGGGATTCAAGAAAACAATGATATGTAGGCAATCTAAGATGAAGAAAGAAAGGCCACACCAAGGACAACCAAATTAAGCTAAGATGATCAAAGGAGAATCAAGATGAGGTATGTATGCATCAAAGTTTAGTCATGTTATTATATGTATACTATTGAGTCATGGGATTAGTTCTATGACATGATCAAGTATGAAAGAATATATTTCACCAATGACATGATCGAAGGTATGTACTACAATGCAATGAAGGTCGAAAAAAGGAAAATACTCATATAAGGAGTATAAGATTATTTACTAAGAAGCAAGTGATGAAGGAATTCTGAGTAGTCCTAGAAGCAAGCAATGAAGAAGTGCTCCCACAAGGAGCATAAGGTGGCTGACTATCTATCCAAGAAGAAGAAAGTTAAGAAAGAGCTCAAGCATGTGAAGAACACCATGATCACAAAGAATAACTATCTGAAAAGATACTTTGAAGATGTCTCCCAAAAGAAGGCATGCCAACTTTGACAAAGGAAGAAAAATATCAAAGGACCCTTGACACCTGTGAAGGCCTTGGAGATATCAAAGGTTAAGATAACAAATTCTACTCTACAAACATGTCATGATGAAGAATTCATCCAGCAAAAGCACCATTTAATATTGAAGCAATATCGAGATGAATACATGAAGGGCTACTAGATAAAAGCATGTAAACAATCAAGTACAATGAATCATCCATGAGAAGAGTATTCTGAAGCATGGGAAAATGAAAAAGGAATAGCCAAGATGACAAGATAACTTGATATATGGAAAATCCACTTTCCATGAAGGAAGCAATGAAATGAAAAACCAAGAAGGAAAGTGATCGATGGATGGTGCCCTACCAAGAAGAAGTATGAACAAAGACTTAATGACATCAAAGGAAGGAAGAAGGTCAAGTAGCTGGAGGACTCAAAAAGAAGAAGTTGTTGATGAATGGACAAGTCCCTGGCTAAGAGGGAGTTATAACAAGTTCCAAATTACAAAGGAACTTGGAAAAGTACCTTGTCAGAGGATACTTAGGCATGTCTTCCTCAATTAAGAGGGAGAGATAGACACAACATTCTTGTCTTCACTTGGGAAGAAAGAATGAGAGGATTGGGTAATCATCTCGCATCTAATACTCTTTGAGGATGTGTAGGGCATCCAAGACAAGAGTAGGCAAGAGGACCGATATACTTTGAAGGTTGGGAACCCAAGATCAGAATAGTCCTAGAAGGTCATACTCAGTGACTACCCGAGTGGGTATGTACCTTGAGAGACAATGAATTTGGTGTCTATAAGTCATTAGTATCAGCAACATTGTGCTCTAATCTATTGAGAGATAGAGTTTTCAATGAAGGCCTTGTTGTGGACACAATGTTGGTTACAATGATGCTATAATAGATGGATTGCCAATCTAATTTCTTTTATGTGAATTATTCAAGATTGAAACATAGCCAAACACCTTGTAATGTTGTATGAATACCTCTGTATTTAAGAGGGAGTGTTGAAGGAAATGTAACTAGGTTCAGTCTTCATAAATGTACTTTTGATATTTGTGTTTATTCAAGAAAAAGAAATATTATTTTTATAATATATGTCAATGAGTTTCTTTCTCATTGAAATAGGTCTAGCACATGTTAAAGTGCTATATGTGAGTCAAATAGTCAAAATAAAATGTTGAAGACCTTAAGACCATGTTGCACCATGTATATTTTTGTATAAGATTCAATGAATATCCCTCGAAGAAAATTCAAGTCTCATACAAATCAAAGGCACCATCAAAGATGCAATCTGCGCTATATATGTCAAGTTAGCCTACAGTCTTATAGTCAGCCTAAAGGAGGGACAATCCTCTATATATAGAGGTTTTCCACTCCTCTAAATAGAACGCAATCATATCTCTGATATCAGCGAAGTAAGGAGGCAAGTAAAGGGTAACAAAGGACGAAGAAAGGGTCTCCAAGTGCAACGAACAAGAAGGGTACACAACCGAGCCTAAGATGATCATTTCTATAGTAGTTGTAGTCACACGTGCGAGAAGAAGGAAGGTTTCCCTCAATCATAATAGCAGAGACTCACAGTCACATATATCACATCATTTGATTGTGAAATATAGACCTAAAGTGCCTCTCAATCAAGCGAAGAAACAAGTAAGAAAAGAGAAGGTAATAAGGTTGTTCTAAAGCCTATTACAACCACATGTGCGAGGAAAAAGGAGGTTGTCTCTACTGTCATAAAAACCCTCCCATTAAGGTCATACAAGTTCATTGGTTGGTGAAGAGAAGGAAGAGATCATCATAAGGAAAGGGTTCCATCAAAATTATCTCTTCTATAGCAAGTGCAACAATATCTAACAACAGTTGGAAGGAGGACAAAGTGACGAGAAACTAAGTGCTGGAAGAAGGAAGTATTGGGGAACAAAGTGCAGAAAGGAGTAAGGACTTCACTTGTTCTTGGAGTATATTATTTTAAATGATATAGGGTTTGGCATTGATCAAGAAGAAGCTTCAATAAGATAAATTTATCGAAGGGTTTTCCTCTCAAGAGAAGAGAGGTTTTGGCCCCAGTAGAGAGCCAACATCTTGTGTTCATGTTCTTATGTTTTTTGTAGCAGTTTGATGAAGTACGCACACATGCATTAATAATAATAAGAAGAATATTAATATAACAAGAAAAAGTAGAAATACTCCACAAATTTCTATCAAGTCAAGAAGAATCACACTACACCTAATTTCCCTTGATGCTTCAACAACACTATCACCCAAGCTTCTACTACTAAAACTTCATTTTGTCTTTTGAATTTGGATATATTTATTTTTGAATTTCTTCCATGATATCTATGGGTTTTATTCGTCCTTCAACCTTAGGTAAAAATTCCTAATCATACCTTTATTTCTATTCTAATGTTCTTTCCTATTTTTGAAGTGTATTTTGATCTTGTCTAGCAACCCAATATTTAAAGATGTTGATCATCTATCCTAAGGAACATAGTATGGTTTGTTCTACTAACCAACTTTTAAGAAAAATCGAATTATGGTTTCAAACTTAATAGTGACTAGTGTTTTCCTTCAATGTTTAGGGTCCATACTTACTCCCATAGAAAATTGTGTACAATAATAAACTTTCTATAAGACATCATACATGCGTTCATCATTTAAATAACATTCCTAAAATATACCATAAGTAAACATCTTATAATTATGCACACATCCCATACTTTATGTTGCATATTTACCTTCTAATGTTAATTCCAAGTATATGCACAAAATAAATTCCACTAAAAATTAATTAATTAATTGATAAACGTCATAATATATATACTTTCCTTGGATTACTCAACATGAAACTTATATATTTAATCTGGGTATGGCTATCTATGACTGTTGGCTCAGGTAGTGGGTTGAGGTTGTGGCTCAAGTTCGCTTGATGTGGCTTTGAAGCTTGTATATGACCATCAATTCCCCATATCAGATGCAAGGTGAGAAGATGAAGAAAACTCAACTACAACGATTTTTAATACTCTAGATGAAATTGTGACATATGAATGAAATATCTTCTTGGTTATTGAAGCCCATTGCCGAGAAGCGATCCATCGAAGGTGAATCTTTGTTCTTGTAGGAGGTTTTTTTTGAATCGTCTATTTGAGTGATGAGTGCGTTGACCACAATGCTCACACAGATGAAAATCAAAATAATGATCTTTCACATGGTCAAATATGTCACAATGTTGGCATTTGACAATCTGTGGCTATCAAGAACACTTGATGATGAGTTGTTTTGAAGAAATCCACCACTATGAAACTGAATAGGCCTAGAGTATTCTAGAGTATGAAAGGACACCTCCTTGTCATATCCAAGTCCTATTATGTGCTTTTTTTTGACAATCTCTTCACAAGGTTTGATGATGGACTTGGGAAGTGTGGGCTAAATTTCTTCTTTTGTATGCAAATCAACTCTTGAACTAGGCACTAACACAAACTCGGCCTTGTTCATTTGATTATTTTTTGGCAGCTAATGGGATTTTGTCTCAAACTCAAAGACAAGATTCTTCTGAATAACAACTAGTTCAGAATGATGACTACATTGTTGTATCTCCTCATGTTGTAGCTAAGATTCAAGCAACAAAAAATCATTTTTTCTTGTGCATTTTGTAGACATGTTTGAATGTCAACAAGAATGGTTTTTCTGATTTTGATTGTGTTGTGAGCAGTAGATAGGATTAGAGTGCTTATTAACTCTAATAATCTATGAATTTTCATCATTATTCAAACAACTCAATTAAGAAAAATCCCAAATATGTACTTGTAAAGGTAGATAGCTAACAATGCTAGATTACTGCAATTTTGAATATAAATACTGACAACCTTCTCACTTTACTTTAGCTCTAACACACTTTTCTAAAGAATTTTTTAGGATTCAGAAAAGATGTATGAAGGTTGAATTGCACACTTTCATGCAACTAATACCAACAACATAAATTCAACTCTCAAATTGGACAACAAAATGATAAAAAACAAAATTGGTATCCTTTCCTCTGAGATCACAACAAAATATTGAATTTTATGCAACTATTGTAGTCACTTGACAAAGAAGAATTCAACTTCAAACCAAGGTCTTGAAATATTCATAAATCTTCACTGCAAGGAAGTCTTTGGCAACAAATTTATTTTGCTAGATGACATTTTTTCTAAAAAATTTGGAAAGAACAAAAATCATATATTAAAGATAGCAATCATCATCTTCACAAATTCCAAGATCTTCTTGTTGTTGGACTTTTTGTTTATTATACCATAGTTAACAAGTTTGAATTCTAATTCGATACAATTCGATAAAAATTTTGATGAAAAAAATTTAATTCTGAAAACATTCAACACTATACATCTTTAACATTTAAATATATTTTTTTCCATGTAACTCGAATACCTTGTGTTCATTTTCTTCCCATCCATTTTGAAATTTAAATAAATTTTAATCAATATAAACCATTTTAAAACTACAATTTACTAACCACAATTACACTTATATGCTATCTTCAAAATTTGTATTCTTTTCAAAACTCTAAACTATACCTCTATGATCTTACCGAAAATCCTTTGTAATTAATATGTATTTAAAACTTAAATATTGAAAACTCCTAACTACATCCTACCTAAAATCTTATTGAAAATATATATATATATAATATATATATATATAACCAAAATCTACATCCTTCTTTAATTTCAGATTTTATCTTTTTTTAATTAATATCTATTTAAAAATTAAATATTTCAAAACTTATTCATCTTAACAATAAATATATATAAAAGCAACTTCAAGATTTAAATATACATAAAAGCAATTTCAAGATTTTCTTTCCTGGTTCATTCCACTTTTTAAACCAAGTGAGAAAATTTCTCCGGTCACAATTTGTTTCCATTTCAAGTGTTATCCCGCCCCTTTCTTTCCTTGTTCACTTAGCTTTTTAACCAACTGGGAAAATTTCTCAGGTCACAATTTTTTTCCCATTTCATGTGTGATCCCATCGTCGTTTACATTTGTTTTGTCTTTAGGGTTCAGTGCATTTACCATTCCAGACATGTATCATAAATTATAAACCATGAAACAAAACGATTATTTTTCGAATTATTCGATAAATGAATTGAACTCATAAATTTATGTATTTTTTTCGTCGATTCGGGCGAATTTGGTAACTATGGATTATAATATATGTTAAATAATCCTTCAGGATTGTTACTATATAATATGTAATTAGTTTTACATTTTGTTTTTACGCTTAATAAGTTACCGAGACACAATTGTCTCGTACCTAGATTGCACACGTATAAATAAGTAATTTTTATCACTAACACAATGCTATTTCATTATGGAGTTTATTTGGGCTTGTACAGTGGTATAAGAGCCCTGGTTGAGTTTCTAAACTCCACGAAATTGAAGTCTATGGTGTAAAGGAGAAGCAGAGTGTGAATGCTGTGAGGATAGCATAATGTCGAAGAATGTTAACCCAGTGGGACACCCAAACTATAGACTCTTTGTAAGTTTTATAATTTTCTGTCATAATGAAAGACGATTGGAGAAATTCAGTGGTATAAATGTTTATTTTTAACATATCCTTGGAGTTAGAATACAGGTTGGATCTTTGAGTGCTTGTTGTTCTCAATAAAAATTGCCATTACTTAGTCGAATACCAATAATTGTTTGATTGTTTTCTAAAAGTCTAAGTTCTATGCATCCAAGGGCCACTTGTTGTTTTAATTTTGGGAGGCTTTATTTGCATTTGTTGCATCAAATGGGAGTTTACTTACAGTGAAATTTCTAAAAGATAGTATTTGCATTTATTGCAGTAAACAAGAGTTTAATAATAGTAAAATTTATAAAGTATAATATTTGCATTTACTATAGTAAACAAGAGTTTAATCACAGTAAAATTTTTGAAGGATAGTATTTGCTAGGCTATTTTTGAAACTTACCATTAAACCAAAAAGGCAACCTTGTCTAAAAGAACATGATAAACAAATTTATATATTTTCAAAAGTATTGCATATATTTTGAATTTGAAAGGATTTGCAAAATATTTGGTTGCATAACAATTATGACTTTAATAGTTTCAATAGTTGGAGTTGTTATTAATGCAAAGGAAAATGATCAAGAGTGGTTTAGAAAGCTTAAAAGTGCCCTTGTTTTTAATTTGTGGGAACTTTGTCCAGGCAAGAAGGATAGTGATGGAAAAGAAATTTCACCAAGCCACCTGATAATGAGAAGCAGTGTGCAAATTGGGAGACAAAAGAAAACAAGACATATGCATTAATAATTGCATCTATGACAGAAGAGGTAAGTCGATATATCAGTTCATGTGGTACTGCATTCGAAGCATTAAAGAAGTTGAAATGATTGTATGGTTCACACTGAAAACTCGAAATTATTAAATTAATGTTAAAGTTGTTTAATTTGGAGATGAAGGATAATGATCCTTTGAAGAGTGCCTTTGAAATAAATGCCATTTTTCATGATATAGAAGCAACTAGAATTAAAGTAGATTTACATCTTACATCTTTTATAAAAATCCTTCACCTTGCCTATTCACACTATTTGGAATCTCTCCAAGATAGTGGGTAGTTAAAAGACATTACATTTGATAAACTAGTAATAAAAATAGCTGAGAGAGAAAAGCCTTCATGACGAAAGATGCTCCACCTAACTCTAATGTAGAAATTTTGTGCCTTGCACAAAAGGATCATAAGTCTCATGTAGAAATTTCTAGAGGAGATAAGAGTAGTAGAGGTCGTGGTAGGAGAAATTATAGAGGCAAGGCGGGGAATAATCAAGGAGACAAACAACAAAATGATAGACAACAAAGGAATTTTAATGATAGACCAGCTATCCAATGTCTTAGATCTGGTAAATTTGGTCATACTTCTACTACTATAAAATCCCTTTGGAGAAAGTCATTGAAAGGAGAGAACAATTGAATGAAAAGAAAGATCAGTCGCCACTAGATAAGGGAAAATCATCAAGGTTTGCACATTACATTATTTCTCATTTAATTTTAATATTTTCTTTTCAACAAGTTTGGATAGTTGTTATATTATCAAAAATAGGTTTTGGAGCAAGCTCCTTTTACATTCCACTATTCTTATATGAGAGATTGAGCAGTAAGATAGGCACGCAAAACTTTCTCCTGTGCTTGGTGTCAAAACTTTAGAAGTTTTTTAAACTATTCTAGAGTACTATTTAACATATTGACCAACTAAGAAAACAAATTTACATAGCATATTTCACATAAATTTATGGTTTATAAACTAGGAGAGCAAATTCCGTGGCCTTCTCCTTGTGTTTTGCATTTTGGTTCTCCTTACGTTTGTTGTTCCTTGTGCTATTGTTCATTCTGCTTGTTATTCCTTGCTACTATTCCATTGACCTGTTGTTCCTTGGCCTGTAGTTCTTTCATATGTTGTTCCTTATGCTGTTGTTCCTTCTGATTGTTGTTCCTTCTTCTGGTGTTCATTCTTCTTGTTGTTCATTGTTGTTGTTCCTTCGGCCTGCTATTCCTTAGGCCTGTTGTTCCTTCGACTATTTTTCCTTCTCTTGCTATTCCTTTTACTTGATGTTCCTTATGGCACTATTCCTTCTGCTGCTATTCCTTCTGGTTGTTGTGTTGAGAGCATGATTGTTTAGAGGTCTTTGTTTCAGCCAAATGTATACCCCAGGAAGTTTGTACACCCCTCCACGCGAGGGGGTTGCGGGGGGGGGAACTTGTCCCACCCGCGGGGTATGGGGGGGTGATCCCCCCCGGCTGGGGGTCTGGGGGCTAGCAGTCCCCGGGGGGGTTCGGGGGTAGTGCGCCTGAAGCTAAAAGCAGATGTAAAATTGCCTTGTAAAAGTATAGCAATTTCTAGTCAATCTGGGTTGTTCATTAGGCGGATGATCTGACGGTAGAACTTATGTTTAGTTTATGGTTTTTTACCCTAGAAGGAAACCCCTCCCTTCGTATGAGGGCATTGTATTGAGTCTGTGTAATATATGTGTATTCTCCAAGTGAGAAGCAGAGAGGTGAGACTGTGAGAGAAAACCGAGGATATTACAGTGGATCTGCTGTAGGTTTTGTCTCTTCATTTTGCTCGATAATAGAAAGGAAGGACTGGCTGTTCAGGTGGACGTAGCCCAAACTGGGTGAACAACGTATATCTGTGTCTCTCTTGTTTTATGCATTTTCTATGTTTATATTTCAGCAATATATTATGTTTTCCGTTGCTCCATAATATATAATTTTCTAACAACTGGTATTAGAGGCGAAGGTCTATTTGGCTGATAAACTCGCAGGAAAGAAGGGTTCTTGGTTCGAGTGGGAGAAATGGCGGAAGATCGTAAGTTTAGGGTTGATAAATTTAACGGCCAAAACTTCTCGTTGTGGAAGATGCAGATGGAAGATTATTTGTATCAGAAAGATCTGTACCTACTATTGGGCGGAAAAAACAAAGATTCCGACGGGTATGACAGATGAAGAATGGAACCTTCTCGATAGAAAGGCACTCGGAATAGTACGGTTGTGCCTTGCAGCGTCGGTCACCTTCAACATTTCGAAGGAAACAATGACAGATGGTTTGATTAAAGCATTGGAGAAACTAAATGAAAAACCCTCGGCATCAAAGAAGGTATTTCTTATGAAATAGTTATTTAATATGAAGATGTCGGAAGGTGGATCTATTGCAGACCATTTAAATGATTTTAATACTATTACAAGTCAGTTATGTTCTGTAGGGGTAAACTTTGATGATGAAGTTAGAGCTCTGTTATTTTTTTGCTCATTACCAGAAAGTTGGAATGGTTTAGTAATGGTCATTAGTAACTCTATTTTTGGATCTAGTACTTCAAAGTTTGATGATGTTGTTGGTGCTATCCTTAGTGAGGAAATGCAATGAAAACGCTTTGGTCATACACCGAGTAATTCTTTGAGTGCAGATTCTGGGGGAAGAAAAATGGAAAGAGGAAACAACTCAGGATATCACAGTAAATCAAGGAAAGGAAAATCCAAGTCCAGAATGGGGATAGTCTGGAAATGCGGAAAGAAAGGACACCTAAAGAAAGACTATAGATCTCGGAAGGGAAAAGAAGGAGATGCACAACAAGAAAGAAATCATGAAGCAAATGTGATAGGTGAGGTGTTACAAGATGCTTTGATTCTTTCTTTCAAAAATAATATTGATTCCTGGATGGTAGATCAGGGGCCTCATTCCATGCCACACCTGATAAGAAATATTTTCATGACTATGTTCAAGGAGATTTTGGACAAGTCTATTTGGGTGATGATAAACCCTGTAACATTGTTGGAATGGGTAAGGTTCTTGTAAAACAACAGAATAGAAACCAGTGGCTACTAAAGGAGGTAAGGCATGTTCCATATGTGAAGAAAAATCTGATTTCAACAGGGCAGTTAGGCGGTGAAGGTTGCGTGACAACTTTCACAGATAAAGCTTGGAAGGTCACCCAAGGAGCCCTGGTAATAGCAAAAGGTGAAAATGTTGGTATATTGTATTTATGCATTGGTATTTCTAACTCTGTTAATGCTTTAACTTCCAAAGGAGTAGATGCAGCATTATGGCATCATAGGCTCAGACACATGAG
>APFE031627756.1:45271-56239 GCA_000404065.3 Pinus taeda | reverse complement strand
GTCTGGGGGGGCCGATCCCCCCTGGCTGGGGGGTCTAGAGGCCAGCGGTCCCCTGACAGGGGTTCGGGGTAGTGCCCCCGAAGCTAAAAGAAGATGTAAAATTTCCTTATAAAAGTATAGCAATTTCTAGTCAATCTGGGTCGTTCATTAGGTGGATGATCTGACGGTAGAACTTATGTTTAGTTTAAGGTTTTTTGCCCTAGAAGGCAACCCCTCTCTTTGTATGAGGGCATTATACTGATTCTATGTAGTATATGTGTATTCTCAGAGCGAGAAGTAGAGAGGTGAGACTGTGAGAGAAAACAGAAGATATTATAGTGGATCTGTTGTAGGTTGTGTCTCTTCATTTTCTTGAATAATAGAAAGGAAGGACTAGCTGTTCGGGGTGGACATAGCCCAAACTGGGTGAACCACGTATATCTGTGTCTCTCTTTTTTTATGTGTTTTCTATGTTTATATTTCTACAATATTTTATGTGTTCCATTGCTCCGTAATATATAATTTTCTAACATTTGTTCCTTCTGGTTGTTGTTCCTTCTAGTGTTGTCCCTTCATCCTCTTGTTGTTCCTTCTTCTATTGTTCTTTGAGTCTTTAGGTGGCTTTTCTTTTATAATAGTCCACTGCTTCCTCTAAATGCTTACACTTTGATTTTAGAGCCATGATCTCTTCTTGATGATACTGCTCTTTCCTCTTACTATACTTATTTCCATGATTCTTATTTTTTATGTTGTAGCTTTCCTTATATTGCTTCTTGCTAACCCTTGAACATGTGCGATCCTTCCTTGATTGGCGATGTCCACTTATTTTATAGCCCGTTCCACCTTTATTGAGCCTACAATTGGAGGATTCCACTTGATTGCAGTCTTCCTCCCTAGATTTTCTGCCTTGATTTTTCCTAGTGCCTCTGCTTTTCTCATGAGACATGTGATCCAGGCTGCCATCACTGACATTTTTCATGTGTTGTTCATCATTGTCATGATTTTTCCTTTGACTGTCCGAGTTTTTTTGGATTTGTTGATGGCTGTGGATTCCTTGTTGCTTTGTACATTCTATTCCTTGATGTTTCTCTTTACTCCTTCTACGTTGTCCTGTTGTATATTAAAACTTCATTCTTGTCATTTTTCAATGGTAGTTATGGCACGCTGAGATGGTATTCCTCCTAATTCTCTCGGACAATTCCTTCTTCCTTCTCCACAGCCTGATTTGTGTGATGATCTGCTTGCTTATTATGCATCCTCAAGACATGTTTGAAGATTACATTTCCGGATCCTGCTAAATTCCTTCTATTTCTTTGGATGATTCGGCTCAAAAACTTGTTGTTTGGGTTCCTGTTTCGAGCCATTATCTTGACAATGATGGCTGAGTCTTAGATGATTATAGGATTTTGAATTCCTTTTTTTTGAATCAGCCTTGTTCCCATCAGTAAATTGTATGCTTCCGCTTGATTATTTGACATTTGTCCCAATCCCCACTCGTAAGTGGTTATTTTTCCCCATTTGGATCATAAATTATTCCACCAACTCCTGCTTTTCCCGAATTTTTCTTTGAGGCTCCATCAAAATACATATAGTGTCTATTCTGAGTTTTCTTCTAGCTTTCCAACTCTTCTTCCATCATTCTTAATTTCCATTTTTTTGTATTTTCTTTTCTCTAACCTTTCTACCCATTGTTGTCTATTATGGTCTTGTTGAGCCAATCCCTTTCCTCTTTTTGGAGAATGCTATAATCCGTTGGTGCAGTTCCTTTTGCGTTGATAATTTTGGAAGTCATTCCCCAAGGTTTTTTTAGTGTTTTCCCAATTCTTGGGCTTTGATTTTTGAAGACGCTCTTGTTTCAATCCAACCAGATTTGCCAACATAGCACTACTGATATACATTTCCATATTCTTATAATCATGGCTTTCTTCTTTGTTACATAAGGGTAAGCTTTCTCAAGGGTTCTGAGAAATTCCGACAATGGTTTTTCGAAGCTTAAGTTAATTTTCCAATGGTTGTATTAGCTGCTTGCAACATTCCTTTGAGAATTGATACTCTTGGAATAGATGTTGTATGTTTTTTTCTGCTTGCCGGCATAAAGGGCATCTTGATGGCCCTTGGATGCCCCTTTTTTAAAAATTTTCTGCAGTCAAAATCTTCCTTTTTAACAAGGTCCATATGAAATTTTTTATTTTTGGTGGGCTTTCTGTTTTCCAGGTCAGTTTCCAGGAGTCCCATTCCTGGTGATCAATCTACTCTTGGAGGATATTATATCTAGATTTAACTGTGTACTACCCATTGTTTGGATCCCATGGGTAGTTTTCTTCCTCATCATAGTGGATAGGAGTTTCCCCTTTTAAATGTTGTTTTATTTTTGTCCATTTTCCTTCTAAGCTTACTGGTATGGCTGGAATTTTCCATTCCTTCTAGTTCCATAGTGAGATTGAATGAAGAGTGTTGAATCCATTTCCTTTTAGCCATTCTTGAATGCCTTCAACTTCCAAGAGATTTTGGATTTGACCTCTCCCCATGACCCTGTCCTCCCATATCAAAATGGTTTTCCCATTACTTGGAATTTTTGAGATGTGGCTTCTCATTAATGGAATTACTTTTTTGACTAGCTTCCATACTTGAGAGCTTTGTCTAATTGGGATGATTTCTTTCAGCAACTTTTCCTTGGGTCCATCCATGTATTTGTTAATTATGATTTTTTCCCACCAGTTCTCTTTACTTGTTATGAGTCTCCACACTATTTTCATACCAAAAGCCGCTTTCATTAGTCCAGGGAGTCAAATAGATAGCCCTCCTTTTTCATATGGTAACACTACTTGATTCCACTTAACCATGCTGAACTTCTTGTTTTCCTGCTTCCCACCTTGCCATAGAAAGCTTCTTATAATTAACCCCATCTGTTTGTGGGTGCTTGTTGGTGCCATGATTATAGAATCTTGATAAATCGGTAGTGCTGCAAGGAGATCTTTAATTAGGATCACCCTTCCAGCCATATTTAACTACATCATTCCCCAATTCTTTATCTTACCTTGCATTTTTTCAATATGTGTTGTCCATATTTTTGCTTTTATGCTTTCTTTGGAGATTAGGATTCCTAGGTAGAGGAAATGGCTCCATCTTTCTTGTGTTGGGATTTCCATGATTTGGGATATCCTTTGCATAATTCTAGGCCAAACATTCCAGCCATAAATACTGCATTTAGTGTTGTTTAATAGCCCACTTGACACTTGTAGGAATTTATCGATTTTTTTTTAAATCTTCTGGCTATTATTATTGATGCTCCTCCTAGCAATAGAGTATCATCCACAAAAAAGGAGTGATTTATGGTTTTTATTCCTTTTCCTATTATTAGCCATGTTATAGCTCTTTCTTTCCTCTGGGCTTCCAAAGCTCTGCTTAAAGTCTCTACCATTATTATGTAAAGAAAAGGGGAAAGAGGGTAGCTTACCTAAGACCTCTAGTGCTTTGGAAGAAATCACTGGGTCTTCCATTTATGAGAGGGGCTACCCATGGAGTGGAGATGCATGCCTAATCACACCTACAATTTTTCTGAGAAACCAAGTTTCTGGAGGACAACCATGAGATAAGGGTGGTTGACCCTATCAAAGGAATTTGCCATGTCTAGTTTGACTATCATGCCTCTCTCTTGCTTTTGGATACTAGAATTGACATCTTCCTGGAAAATTATGATGTTGTCAATGATTTTCCAGTTTGGCACAAACCCTCCTTGATTTTCAGATATGATTTGGAGCAGCACTTTCTTGATTTTGTTTGCCACTAATTTGGTTATTATCTTATAAGAGGAATTACATAAAGATATGGGCCTGAATCTATTGAAAGTGATGGGATTTGCCTCTTTTGGGACAAGTGCCAGATAGGAGGATTTTGTGTTGCCTTCCATTTTTTTTTTTGAAAATGTTTTTCACCATTTGTATGAAGTCCTTTCTGATTGTATACCAGTGATTTCTGAAGAAAGCTATGGTGAAACTGTCTATCCGTGGTGCTTTATCCGGATGTAGAATCCATATGGCCTCCACTATCTCTTTCTCTGTTGGATCTTTGCACAAATCTACGTTTTTTTCTCTTTTTATTTTCTTTTTTTTGTGTTGCAAAATTTCTTTATACTCAACTGTTTCTTCTGTGTCTGACAACAGATCTTTGAAATGCATGTAGGCCGCTTTTTTTTTATTTCTTCCGCTCCTTTAATTTCTTGATTTTCCACTTGGATCTTTTCTATCTGGTTTCTAGCTCTTCTAATATTCATAGAATTATGGAAAAAGGATGTGTTCCTGTCACTTGCCTTGAGCCATAAACTCCTGGACTTCAATCTGGCCTCTTCTTCTTCTTTCCTGTTTTCCCTGTAAATTTCCCAAAAGAATTCTCTCTTTTAAATAGTCCTACATGCTTTTCTCCATTTGCTTGCTTTCCATTTTCTGTTGGAGAACTTTTTTCTTTTTTCTTTTTTTTTGTTCCTCTGTTCTTGCCCATTCTTTTAACTTGGCTCTTAAATTTTTAATTTTTGTCTCCCATATGTAATGAGGTGAACCTAATACTCTTGGTTCCCATACTGTTTTTACTAACTCGCTGATTTCTATGTTGTTGTCCAAGGTTGAGTTGTATCTGAAGGGGAGAGGGCCCTGGTTCTCCAGTTTACCCAAAGCTGTTAAAACTAGTTTATGATCTCATGCAATGGTGTGGATGTTTTTTGAATTTATAGAGCTGTATTCTGCTACTATACTTTCCTGAATTAATATCCTGTCCAACCTTTCTTTCATATTACTTTTACCTACTCTTTTGTTGTTCCAGGTGTATTTCCCATTATTGGGGGGATGACTAGAAGGTTGTGTTGCTCCATAATTTCTTCTAGAGAGTTCCTAGAGTGGTCTGTTTGATAATTTCCTCCAAAGTTTTCCTCAATAATTCTTACCAGATTTATATATCCTCCTAAAATCACCTTCCTTGCTTGATTTTCTTGTAAGATTTCCTTCAAATTAGCCCATCATTGTTCTTTGTCCTTATAGTGGTTGGGGGCATAGATGTTTATGACCATGTACCTCTCTCTTGTACTAATTTTCTTGAGGTCTGTTATTATCCAATGCTGATCTGTTTTCTTTTGAATCAATTCTCATGTTCTTTTTTTCCATATTATGGATGTACCTCCCAATGCTCCTATTGCCTACATGGCTTCCCCTTCATACTTTTTAAACTTTTTTTTTGAGATTTTTGGTGTCTTAATTTCCTGCCTTTATCTTCTAGATCATTAGAATATCTGGTTTTTCATTTATTAATATATCTCTTGCTACATTTTCCTCTATAGTTGACCCCATTCCTCTACAATTACAGGAGACTATTATCATTATTTACCTGCTTGGTGGTACACGGTGCCCTTCCCCTTGGGTTAGCTTCTCTAATTGTTCCCTATGCTCTTCCCCAGGAAAGTATCCATAGGTTGTTGCATTCCTAGAGCCATTTCTTTTGCTACTACTTCATCCCTTAGTTCCTTATTTTTCTTCCTTCCCACTTTTTTTTTATTTTCAGTATTTGGGAATGCTTCCTTTGCTTGCTTTCTGGTTAAGATTCTGTCTACTGAGGGGGGTGGAGAGGGGTGGGGGTTTGAGATTCTAGGGGAGTGGGGAGAAAGGTTAGGGGTTCTAGATCTAGATCTAGATTTGATTTGAGGCGATGGGGGAACAGAGAGATCCAATGGGTCGAATGGGTTTGAAATGGCAAGTTCTGCATTTGATGAGAGAGGCTAAGCTTCAGTGGATGTTGAGGGCTACGAAGAAGATTGGAATGGTTGCTTGTTTATAGTTTTTTCCTCTTGACATGTTCCCATTTATTTTCCAGATCCTCCATTTTTTCGCTTTCACTTTCTTTACTTTTTGTACATCTATTTACAAAATGATCGTATTCATGACATACCTTGCATTTGAAGGGGATATGCTCGTAGTCCAGCTGTTGTATGTGCATCCACTGGTCCATTTTGATTTTGATAGCTTCCGGGAGTCCTCTCCATAGATCCACTTTGACACATATTCAGGCGCATGCATGCATATTTTCCTTTGGCTCACATTGATCGATGTACTTCCCCACTGCATTTCCTATGGCTTTAACTGAGTCGTCTACCCAGTAGTGGAGAGGGAGATGTGGCAATCTAACCTAGACAAGTACAGTGCTTGGGACATCCATTTATGGATCAAATTCTGGGGTCCATCTATTCAAATACAGTCCCCTTGTATCCATGAAATACGGACCATTCCTAAAATTCAAGTCTCTATCCTCCTTGGTCTCAAAATGAAAGGTATAATATCCTCTGCCATAAAGCCTAATCGAGATCCTCCCATTTATTGAAGTCAACTAGTTTCTTTCTACCCACTTTTGGATAGTCCTCAATGATGGCCACAACCCCGTGAACTGCCCTACTAATCCTCATTTTTCTGGGGAGAGAGCTACTTTTCATGGGAGAGTTGGAGGGGGAGATATCTTTGGTATTTCTTCCATTCTTTTTACAAACTTTGAGACTGTTTGTCTGTTCTTAGCCGGTCCCATTACCGAAATGAGGGAGGAAAATGCTTTGGCTAATTCTTTTGATTCCTGATAGTGGGCTGAATGATGATCTTTGTTCTTTGGCGGATCCATTTTTATTGAGCCTCAGCAGCAGGAGGCCGCTGAGGGCAGCTGCAAATTGCTTTTTGTAGGGAGGTGCATGATCTCTCTGAACCAAAAGAAGTTGAACCTCAGTAGCTGGAGGCCGCTGAGGAGAAGCAGGGTTGCGCCTCTGAGTGTTGCAACAATAGTTAGGGCTGCGCGTAGGCGAATTCAGGACCTGTCATCGCAGAAAAAAAAAAACTATTCATTATGCATGTTTTTCCCACTATAATTGTAATATTCATGATGTTTTCAATACTGCATTTTCTTCATGGCGAGATAGTTGGATTTTGGATTCAGGAGCCACTTGTCATATGATATTTAGGCGAGATTTTTTTGAAACTTTTAGTGATGATATTGATGGTGTTATTTACTTTTCTGACAAGTCCCAAATTAAACCATGTGGCATTGGGTCTATTCATTTTAAGATACCGAATCTTGCAGATTATCTTCTATAGGATGTACTTTATATTCCACAATTTCAACGAAATTTGATGTCTCTTATTCATATTCGACAACAGGGGCATTCTATTCATATATTTGATGGCATCATTTAGATAAGAAGAGCATATGAGCATGCAATTATTATGACTAGTGTGGAAGAAGGTACGCTTTTAAAATTAAATGGTACTTCATCTACTAATTCTTGTGAAAAATCTACTTTTTTGGCATAGCAAAGTGACATCTTGTCTCCTAGCTTGTTATGGCATGCTCAATTTGGTCACATCAATTATGGAAGCATCAAAATTATGAAAAATAAAGGTATTAAATGTCTTCCGACAGTTCCAAGAAAGATTACACCTTGTGATGCTTGTATTTTTGGAAAACATTGTAAACAACCTTTTCATAGTTCTTCTTTTAGAGCTTCACTGAAATTAGGTCTTATACATTCAGATTTATGTGGACCTATGCTTGTTGCAACTGCCAATGGAAATAAATATGTGCTGACATTTATTGATGATTACTCAAGAATGTGTTGGGTGTATTTGTTGAAGAATAAGTCACAAGTGTTTGAAGTTTTTAAAACTTTTCATTTCATGATTAAAAATGAAGCTCAACAGAATATAGACATTCTTATAACTGATAATGGTGGCAAGTATAATTATCATGTTTTTGAACAATATTTGAAGGACAATAGAATCAAACATCAGACTACCATACCTTATAATCCACAACAGAATGGAGTTGCAAAACATATGAATAGAAATTTTCTTAATATGGTTAGATCTATGATGTTCTTTAAGAATGGTAAGTTGACTTTTTGGGAAGAAGCAATGCTTTGTGCAATTTATATTCGCAATCATTATAATTCTTCTGTCATCAATAATAAATCTCCTTATGAAATGTGGCATAATTGTCTTACTGTTGTTCAACATTTTAGAGTACTTGGTTCTTTATGTTATGCATTAATTCCTAAACATCAGCGCAACAAGTTGGGTGCTAGGAGTCAGAAATGTATTTTCATGGGGATATCCTACTACTTCCAAATATTATAGGTTGTATAATGAGGAGAAAAAGAATTTCATTATTTCCATAGATGTTATTTTTCTTGAATCAGACAAAAATAATTCTACAATTGATGGGCAACTGGCTCATTTGTAGAAATTTGCATCTAAGAAGTTCTATTTTGAATTTGATAATGATGTTCCACACGCTCAAGGGGGGGGTTACATCTTTGACTCATGTCGATGTTTCTGTTGAAGAAAACTTGGAGGATAGTGTTGTTTCTGTAGGGTAAGAAAGTGTTCCTGAAGAACCTGTACTTCAGGATGAACAACCTTCACAACCACTTCAACAACCTTTACAAAGATCTACAAGTGCTCGAAAAGTTCCAAGCAAGTATGATGATTTTGAAATAGGAATGTCTTCTAAAGGTGATTCAGGTAATGTTTCTCATGACTGTGAATTCAATCATTGTACAATTAGTGAACCTAATTCTTTTTAAGAAGCTTCTAATTGTGATTAGTAGAAGGATGCAATGCAAAAGGAATATGATGCACTTACTAAGAATGGAACTTGGAGGTTAGTCGATCCTCCTGCAGGTGTAAAACCCATTGGTTGAAAATGGGTGTATAAGATCAAATACAAGGCAGATGGTTTGCTTGATAAATACAAAGCAAGGCTTGTAGCAAAAGGCTATGCTCAGAAGTAAGGTGTTGACTACACAGAGACATTTTCTCCTATAGAAAAATGGTGCATAATTAGAACTTTGTTTTCTCTTGCAGCTCTGAACAGCTGGAAGACACACCATATGGATGTTAAAACAAATATTTTGAATGGAAATTTGAAGGAGAATGTTTATATGTTTCAGCCATAACGTTTTATTATCAAAGGCAAAGAGTAAAAGGTATGTAAGTTAGTGAAGCCTTTGTATGTACTGAAACAAGAATCTCGTGCATGGTAAAGTAACCGAACACATTCTCAAGTTGAATTATAAGTTATTTGATCTGGATGATGCAACTCTTTTTGTTAAGAAAATTAGAAAGCCAGTTGCATATATGGTTGTGTATGTAGATGATTTGATGATCACAGGAAACAATGATGACTATATAGTGTACATTAAAAGAGAATTATTGAAATTCTTTGACATGACATATTTGGGTTTATTACATTATTATTTAGGGATTGCAGTTGATCAAAAACCCAAATATATTTTCATTTCCAGAAAACGTATATTGCACATCTATTGGACAGATTTGGGATGAAGTATTGTAATCCTGTGGCTACTTCTATGGAGCAAAATATGAAGCTTAGTTCCACTGAAGGAAGCATGTTTGAAGATCCAAAAAACTATAGGCAACTTGTTGGAAGTTTGAATTTTCTAGCTAGTACTCGACCTGACATAGCTTTTGTTGTAGGGATACTTGCCAGGCTCATGCATAAGTCATGTGAAGTTCATTGGAATGCAGCAAAGCGAGTGCTCAAGTATTTGAAAGGAACTCAAACATATGGCATCAAATATTCCAAAGTTTCATATTTCCATCTCACCAGCTATTCAGATTTTGATTTTGATGGAGATAAGGAGAATGGAGTCTCTGCTTCTAGTTATTTGATGAGTCTTGGATCAACAACCATCAGTTGGAGATCACACAAGAATTTTTTTCCTATTGATTCTACCACCGAAGCCGAATATGTTGCAGGAGCTCAAGCTACAAAATAAATCATTTGGCTTCACAAAATACTTGAAGACTTGCAGGAGAAACAAAAGGATTCAACTCCGCTACTCATCGACAACTCTTCTGCAATTCAATTGGCCAATAATCCCAAGTTTCATGATCGAAGCAAGCATATTAACACCAAATATCACTTGATTTGACATTATGTAGAGGCCAAAGCTATTCGTTTGACACATTGTCCTACTTTAGAGCAGATCGCAAACATATTTACAAAGCCAATAGGACGTGAAAAGTTTGAAAAGTTTAGAATGTTACTTGGCATGTCAGATGTCCCTTCAAATTAAAGGGAATGTTAACTAATCCTTCGGGATTGTTATTGTATAATATGTAATTAGTTTTACATTCTATTTTTAAGGTTAATAATTTATCAAGATACAATTGTCTCGTACCTAGATTGCACATGTATAAATAAGTAATTTTATCATTAATACAATGCTCTTTCATTGTGGAGTTTATTTGGGCTTGTATGCAATAGTGGAAATCAACAATGTATCTCCCTTCTCTAGTTTAGATCAGAATACTTATGAAATTTCAATAGCAAAAACATCAATACGTCAATTCAGTTGTGAAAGCAAGGTTGCGGAAATGATGGCTCTCCAGGTTGCACCCTAATTTATTGCGTACAAACTATCCTTTTTTTGTTGCCAATGTTCGTTTATGCACCAATAGCAGACTAGTTTTCTCAAAACGTATATTCTTTTTTTTTCTATTTTCTCTTGCTACAGCTTCAATAATAAGGCCACCCTTATCATGATTGCAGATTCGTTGAACCCGATTACATGGCTCTTGGGGCCCATAGTCTCCATAGGCGGACGTTGGAATTATTGTTGGAATTTCGTATTGCCGAGAAACTTTTAAAATGAATAACAGTCCCTATACCTTTTCTCCTCGGCCCATTTAATGCAGAGTTTGTGGCATTGAATTTGGAATATTCATGGTTCCTCCGCAGACACAGAAATCTAGGTTGTAGCCAAATTATTTCTGTTATTTTGCATTAATAATTTACCATGCATCCAAACAGGCTGGAAACCCTCATTACCCTACCTTTATATGTTCTGGGATGATATAACATGGTCAAGTTTTAATGAAATGTGTCTCATTATAATCTACAAAATACTTAAATGTTTGGCGAGTGTATTAATTGTATAAGAAAAAA
>APFE031627756.1:29044-44370 GCA_000404065.3 Pinus taeda | reverse complement strand
AATATAATATTTAGAAAAGAAATTATTTAAGTATACACTTTTTGAATTATTGTACTTAAAAATAAAAATTTATGGGATTATTATAGTAATATTAAGAGATGAGTGAAATGATAATTTGGGTATATAATGGTGACAATGATGGTTATTAACATCCATTAAGGCTTATATGGTTTATAGGATTTATTGGCAGGCCGGAATGTACCGCCAACAACTAAGGGGGTCTCTTCGGTGTGAAGTCTCTTCAAACCTCACACCGTTTGGGATAGGAGCCTCATTCGGTATGTGGGCCCGACTTCCACCATGAATGTATTCACTCTTGGTTTTCAAATGAAATGGTGTTAGATTGAGGACAAGAATGAAATGCCAAGACAATGAAACAAAATCAGCCCAAGATTAACAAACTATAGAAAGAGTTACAAGCAAGTCTTAGCAACAATAAGGAGTATGCCATGAGAGGGGTCAATGAGCCAAAACCCAATTACACATACATGAACAAGGACATGCCAGAGGTTAGTTGCAAATTAGTTCACAATAGATCGCTGACATGGTGAGAAATAAGTAAGCACATATTTGAAAGTGAAACATACATGCAACAACTATGAACCAGTCCATAACATATTGCATATATGAAAGCACACATACAAATACGGTGAAAATATCGAACAACCAATACAACCACCATGAGTAAGCATGGGAATCAGTGCCAAACATGAAGAACATCTTATTAACGTTGCTGCAAATTCAAGTATATATCTTGCAATTGGTCAAAACCCAACAGTGGAACATGGGCTTCTCATATCCTTACCCAATGCAAAACCCTAGCCTTACTACAACTCACACTACTAGCTGCCAAGAGTTGAGTGCCTCTAGCTCTCAAGCACAAATCAACTATTTAATATTAGCCTCAACTCAAGTGCTAAAATTCCTCTCCAATGAGGCATGAGGGCACATTTATATAGATGAGGTGACTATTCAACTACCATGACCCTTTACCTCCCCTCATGACTCTTGAACTTCCTCACTGTTTTCTCATGCCTATTTCTTAGTACATGTTGAATTGATCTCGACATAATCATTGACACCATGATGAGAATATTTGCATACTGATAGCAGAGATAATGTGAGGAGAAAAGAGAAGTTTTGAGAAACCCTAGGGTTGGTTCTTGTTACGAACATTGTTGTGAAACCATGGAGACTTGCATGAATGGTTGAAATTCTTGCTATTATGCCTCACTTGCATCCAATCATATTCCGTTGTTGTGTTCCTGACATTGCCACCATAATTTAGGAGCCTAAATGGATCGAGTTTCGGTCTTGTTGAAGCCCTAGTTTTGTAGCTTCTACAGAAACCCTAGCTCCCTTCTTCTAGGTCAACATTCTTGGTTTCTCATGTGATATGCAAGCAAACAAATTACATTATCCACATACATATTGGTAGTCAAAGAATAATATCATAAATATTAAAAGAATGATTGAGAATGAAACAATAATTTAGACCCCTGTATAGTCCTTTTCTACACCACGATATTGTTATGTGTAGTTAATGAATATGATCTTTATGGGGTGTCATTGGGCTCCAAAATGTCTACAACTATTCTTGAAAGAACTATCCATATCTCTCCTTTCATGAATAAAACATTGAGAAATGTTCTACGGTGGAGGATCCAGAGCATTTGTTATCTTCCATGGAGGAAATGTGATGCAAAAAGGCATAAAGCTTCCTAGGCTTCAGGATCCCACACTCTAATGCATGTGGTGAACTCCCATGAATCTTCTTTTGGACCCTTCAATGCCATATATGTTTATCCATAATCCAAATATTACAATAGCCGAAGGCAATGGCATCTCATAATCAAAACTAGAAATGTAACTTCACTACTCTGAGTAAAAGACAACTCCATTGGGAAGGCTATTGCATGACCCTTCTCTAACTTTGTTGTCATTTGACATTGAGTCTATCTCCCTTTTCCCTTGGTAATGCTATCCAGGAGATGATTTGTAAACAATGCACCTCATGTAAACTAGCAGAAGCAGTTAATTATTTGTCCTTTATTTACTTCATGATTGTTCCTGTCTCATGTTTGTTGCACATTCTCCTCATTATTTTGAGGAATAAATGCATAGTTCTAGTTTTAACTACACCATGAAACATCTTGAATCAGTTTTAAAACACCTTATTCAAATAAAATCATGGCACCTTCATGACCCAAGCATGGATCTATCAACCTCACGATCAATAAAACAGTCACATTTGGACAGGTGAGTTTAAGAATTTTGGCAAAATCATGATATGTTGAAGAAATCATGAGCTTTTGGAGAAATTGTGACCTATGAGGGAGTTGCATAGTTGCATTAAAATGAATTCACGTTTTCTCGCAACTTCACTGAGGCATAAAAATGTGATTGTGTGACCCTGCTGGAAGTGCAACTTACTAGAGGTCGCAAAGTTGAGTTTCACATAGGACACTCACTCTGGTTGCTTCTAGAGTGCGATTCTCTGACTTCGGTAGAAGCGTGACTTACCAGAGGCCTCATGGTCGCATTTCATAGATGGCCACACTCCTCAGTGGCTTGCCTAAGTCTTTACAGTGCGACTTTGCGACTTCTGAGCTCACCAAAATAATTGTGAGAATGCATTTTTCCAAGATCTTAACACTAGGCATTTACCCTCCTAAAGACCTAAAAATTCTTGGAATAAGTTCTAAGCTTTAACTTAAGCAGCAAACCGATCTTCTATTTCACCCAAGAGCATTCCATCGTTGATTTTTTTAGTCCTTTATAAAATCTTAGCATTGTATTCATCAGTGGCTTTGCTGGAACTATCATTTGATTCCTCTCCTTTGTCATATAGGCTCATAATGCAACAAACAACATCATATTTCAATGGTCTCATTAGCTTCTACATAATATTTTCTTGGACATTAACATTGGCTTGTAGTCTGAAATTTTCCTGTCGCACCCCTGGAGCGTGTGTTGGTCTTTCAAGTGCGTATAGAATTGAGGACATTTCTCAACTCATGCCAATATGTGGCATAGCCGGCGTGCAGTGCATTTACCCTGTCCATCCTTGATATGTAGCTCTAATTATGACTTTTAACTTCATCGACACATGTCTTAAATTTATTTAGAATATGCTCTAGTGTATCCATTTCAAACAACATTTGGTGTTATTATGGATGATCCACATGGATTCTTCTTCTAATATAACACATTTGTGCAAAAAAAATGAAACCCCTTTCACTCTGACGCAGGAGTATGGTGATTTTCAAAAAAAATCCCCAAAGAAATTCTTATATATCTTCAGGTACATAAGTGATCAAATACGACCATAACTTCGCCACATAGTTCTTATCCTTTTGGTTCTTCGCAGAATCCTCTATAGTATACCTAAGGAGAATATTATCGAGTACTAAGGGAGGTACCCAACAGACTAATGTAATAATGTGATGGCCCATAGTTAATAAATAAATTGGTTAACCCACATAATGTAAGGGACCACAAGTAGTTAAAAATAGTGTGATAAGGCCATTGCATTAGATGTATGGTATTGAGAGACCCATTGTGCCTCCCTTTGTACCCCATAATATCCCCCCTAGGTATACTACATCCTCCATACAACATCGCTAGGTACACCTTTGTGGATCCAAAATCAAACTATTCGTGATTGCCATGGGTGCCTTTGAGGCTACCAATCCATCTATATGCATATCATGTATGTCCTTTGAAAATTTTCACTCTAATGTAGTGCTAGTGAGGCCTTGAAATTTGAGTTACATAGTGTTCTCCTTTGACATCTCATTATATATATACATAAATAACCTCTACTCTAATATAACATTGATTTGTGATTTCCAATGCATTTTATCATGAGCCAAGATTGACATCGATTGTCGAAAGGCCCTTCACAACTTTAACTTGTCTTTAGAGTAATGAAATAATACCATGCTTTGGAAATAACTTCATGAATCTCAACTAGTTTTATTTAAGGGTATTGTTCAGTGTAGATATTGCATCGATCGATGTGTGTCCATTCTCACTCCATTTAATGCCCCATTTAATTCCGTGAACATAAAATGGAATAAAAAAAGTTAGTTTGTAAATGATGATTATTTTCATATGAATGTAAATAAAATAATGACCCAGATTAATATGTAAGGTTTGAATGAGGCATGATTAAACACAAGGTTTAGGCATTTCGGTGAGCTCATTAACTACATGTGGTCTAGATATTATGTGATATTAAATATGATGATTCAATTATAGTACCAATGACTTGAGGTATTTGTGAGAACACATTCTATGGGTAAAGGCTAAGTCGCAACATGAACAAGGTGCACATCGAGACAATCTAGGGCTTCAAATGCACAATAGGCATAGTGGTAGTTTCATAACCCTAATATAGTTAATAGGGTGAGAACCCAAAATAAACCTTTAGCCATTAGCACAAGGTACTACCATCACATTGGAAGTGTATTATGATAAATAAAAACTTGAAGGTGTGTACATGATTAGAACAATAGCCCCTTAAGATGACTTGGTGAACGAAGCTGACTCAACTGGTCAAATACTTTCCTGAAAGGTTGATACATGAATCGACATGCAAAGCTATGACAGCCTGAACCTCCCTTTGGAAATTTAATTCCCACGCTCAAGGATATCACTGAAATATGATGAGGTGCATGCTAGATTTGTGAAGTTCAAAATATTCATTGTTAATTATGAGAGTGTAGTGTTTCGAGATATATGGATTGAACAACAGCCTTTCCAAACCCTAAATCACTTGAAGGTATAAGAACACATGCATAATATGACCAATGGCCCAAACATATGCCTCTCTCTTGCAAATGCATATTGATGCAAAGATAATGCCTAATAACACATTACAACCATGTCTATCTGCTAAAAACCCTAATGAATTTAAATGGATGAGGACCGAGGCAGGATGAGGTTAAGCCATGAGGTACCCTTGTAAACCCTAATGTGTCAGTATAGTCAAGCTCAAAGGAAAATCTAGAATAATAAAGATAGAAATAAGTGCGACCATTAATAGGGTGTTTTAGTAATATGTCAAGGATAGGCTGACCGACTGAAGGCCCAATCATAACCCTAAAGGCTTGAAGCAAGTAGTGGGGGACCCAAAATTTTGAATATGCCTAAAATTTTGGGTGTTGTTGTAGTGGCTACAACATGACCTTAAGAAGGTAAGATATTAAATAGTATTATTTAACATTTTATTTCTATGCTAAAAAAGAAGTGAGAGAAGGGCTCCCAAGTCACCATAGTTTTGATGAGTGAAAAGGTTAAGAAGGTTATCAAAGGACAATAGCTCTAATGTTAGCTAGTTAGTTTAATTCCCCACATCTGTGGGAAAAGTTTGAACAAGTTGAAATTAATGACTAATAATTTCTATAAGTCTCAAGGATAATGAATGTGACTATAAAAATGAAAAAGATTATTGACCATCAAAAGCAATACTTAGGAATCATTAGCAGCTCCAGAGGAGCCTCTGGAGGGATAGTTACCATTTGGGATAGCCATAGATGGATTTGTGACTCAGCTATCATTAACCAAAATTGGATCAGAACCAAACTTGATAGCAGAATGGGGGATAGGAGTGTAATCATATACAATGTATATGTACCCAATCAGTATAGAGAAAAGGAAATCTGTTGGGAAAATTTGAAGGGAAGCATTGAAAGCGAAAGCATCACAAATCTTATAATTGCCGGAGACTTTAATCTGATTTTGCATGCTAATGAGAAAAGAGGAGGAAATTTTATTCATGACCCTTTTAGAAATCAGCTAGACGCAATTATACAAGAGAATGAGTTGGTGGATATAATTCCAAAAAATTACAGGTATACTTGGAGCAACCGAAGAATGGGAGCTGGCAACATCATGGAGCGACTGGACAGATTTCTGGTAAATATATATTTCGTTTCTACTTTTGTTGTAGGATACACCAGCATTCTCAGCACCTCTGCCTCTGATCATTACCCTGTCTCTCTAACACTGGAGTCTCACCGACCTCTTGGACCGATCCCCTTCAAATTCAGCCGTTATGGACCCGAAATTCTACAGTCAGAGTGATTTTCGAAATGGCTTGGAGACAGCATGTAGAGGGGTCGCCAAGTTACATATGGGAGACTAAAATCAAGAATGTCAAGAGAGAACTTAAAGAATTGGCTAGAGATGGCTATCAGGAACCAGAGGAAACAAAAAAGAAAGTCAAGAAAGCTTTAGAAGAGGTGCAAACACAGATAGAGGAACATGGTCTCTCCCAATAATACACAAATCAGGAGAACGCTTTGCAGGAGCAGCTTATGCATGTCAACAGAGAGGAAGAAATTAAGTGGAGGACCAAATCCAGACAATTATGGTTGCAGGGAGGAGACAAAAACACAGCCTATTTCCACAAACAAGCCACTGCTCGCAAGATCAGGAATAATGTCAACTCAATCATCGACAATGAAGGAAACATGTACAGCAATCAAGAGGACATAAAGAAGGCGGCCTCCGCCCACTACAGGGATCTTCTTACTGAAACCCAAGGAGTGGAAGATTACTCTGATTTGCTTCAGCATCTACCTAAGGGTGTCACCAAGGAGCTGAATGACATGGTAAATCGTGAAATTGATGAAGAGGAGATTAAAAGAACAATCTGGACTCTACAACCAGACAAGGCACCTGGGCCTGACGGATTTCCCATTTGCTTCTATAGGGAGTTCTGGAGTCTGATCAAGAAAGATTTAACAAAAATGTTCATATGGGTGCAAAGAAAAGGAAAAATGGGAGGATTCACCAACTCCACCTTCCTTGCACTCATACCCAAAGAGAATAGGCCCACCTCCTTCTCCAGATTTCGGCCAATATCCCTCTGCAACTCCTCTTACAAAATTTTTACAAAACTTTTAGCCATGAGACTCAAGCCTTCTCTTCCATCTATGATATCTGAAAATCAAGGTGGATTTATATCTAATAGACATATTCATGATTCCATAATTTTGGTTCAAGAAGCCATCCATTCAAGCCTCTCCAAGCAGGAGAAAGGATTCGTGCTAAAACTCGATTTAGCCAATGCCTTTGATCGAGTAAGACATTCCTTTTTATTCGTTGTCCTAAAAAAGATGGGCTTTGACTCTTCCTTCATCAATACCATTGTTGCCTGTATCTCTGGACCTTGGATCTCCCCCCTGATAAATGGCCGCCCTTGTGAAGCCTTCTAATCCTCCAGGGGCCTTAGACAAGGCTGCCCTCTATCCCCTTTTCTCTTCATTCTCATGGTAGAATCCTTCAGTAAAGCCTTGAACCATAACAGAAGGGTGGGTCTCATAACCATAATCAAATATGGAAATAGAGTCAAGAACATCAATCACTCTCAAT
Organism: Pinus taeda; assembly: GCA_000404065.3. Classification (NCBI taxonomy): domain Eukaryota; kingdom Viridiplantae; phylum Streptophyta; class Pinopsida; order Pinales; family Pinaceae; genus Pinus; species Pinus taeda. The sequence goes on along the minus strand of APFE031627756.1, from coordinate 36,987 downwards.
TCGCAAATGATACACTTTTGATTGGGGGAGCATCGACAACTATTGCAAGACGGTTTAAGCACCTGCTTGACCAATATATGGAGTGCTCAGGAGGGGCAGTAAACTTTCAAAAAAGTTGTGTTTATGGCTGGAACATAGCAAACCAAGTGGCCCACAACATAGCTAACATTTTTGGTGTCACATATAAAATGGAATGGGAACATTTTTCTTACTTAGGCATGCCAGTGAACCTGGGACCTCTGAAGGCGGAGACCTGGAACGAGATCATCGACAAAGTAAAAAGGAAAATACAGCAATGGGGGACACTCTGGCTCAATCTGGCAAGCAGACTCATCCTTCTCAAATCAGGTATAACTTCTCTTCCTCTCTACCGTTTTACTCTTTATCAGTCTCCCGCCACTTTCCATCATAAATTGGAAGTTGCCCTTCGTCATTTTCTTTGGCAAGGGGGAAAGAAAGAAAAGAGAAGGTTCAACTTGGTAAATTGGAAAAATGTTATCCAATCTCAAGACAGAGGGGGCCTAGGAATCAGAGCCCCAAAAATCCTCAACTTAGCCTTCGGGGTGAAAATGGTTTGGAGGCTAATTACTGGTCCCGTAGCTTGGTGGAAACAGGTTATGGAGACCAAATACCTCAACTCTCCCAGACAAAGGCTTCTTGATTCCAATATACCTAACAGAGAATCCTCCAAAATCTGGTGTCTATGCAAGAAAGCCCTTCATATCCTCAAGCAAAACTCTTCGAAGGTTCCTGGGGGGGGGAAGCATCAACTTTGCATCTGATAGGATCATGGGACTCCCTCCTTTGAATACGAATGAGGATGTCATTCCCATCATCAACTTCCTTAACAGCAGAGGCCTACACAATCTAGATAAAATATCCAAATGGGATCCATGCTCCCATGCTTGGAAGGGCTGGACCTTCACTGATATCCCGGCAGCACTAGAAGCCAGCCTCAATTCCCTTAAGAAGCATCTCCATAATAGGGCCCCAATTAGAAAAGATGGAGTCAACAGCTTCCATTGGGACCCCTCAGGATCTATATACACTATAAAATCAGGCCATCATCATATCTGCAATAGCACCTTCCAGATGCCCCTATGGAATCACTGGAAAATTGTATGGAGATCAGAAGCCCTGCCAAAGATAAAATTTTTTATATTGCTCCTCTTAAAAGGAAAAATTCTTACAGCAGAGAACTTGCGTAAAAGAGGAATCAACAGCCCTTCAAGATGTCCCAACTACTGCAATGCTGAAGAAACAATGCATCATTTATTTGTAGAGTGTCCATTTGACAGCGAATGCTGGAGACAACTATCCTCCCTTGGAAACATAAATTGGAATCCTCAGCATAGCATAGCTAAGACAATTTACATCTGGAAGAAAAGCTGCCCTTGGAGAGAAAAAAGGAGCAGTTTGGCGAAAAGAGTCTGGGACACTCTCCCTCACACTCTGCTGTGGCGAATTTGGCTAGCCAGAAATTAAAAAAAAAAAAAATCAAGATAAAACTCCAAAAGCACGAATCACATGCAGCAAAGCGAAAAGCCTGGCCCAGGAAGCAATCACAATAAACACCACAGGGAAAATCCAAGCAACAGAATTCACAGTGGAGGAACAAAATATTATCAGCTATATATTGGAAAGGAAACACCAAATCCAAGGTAATTTAATGAAAGGCAGCATGAACCAGAAATAGAACAGAGCTTGGGAAATCAGACTTCAAGAACAAGAATTTAAAAATTGGACACAGAGGAACAATTGCCACTCTCTCTTCTTCGATGGAGCCTCCAAATCAAACCCAGGTCTAGCTGGAGCAGGGGGTCTTATCCTTGATGAAAATGGGGAGCATATTCTCAGCTATGAATGGAGTTTAGGTAAGAGAACTAATAGCAATGCTGAGGCCTTGGCATTGTATCAAGGCCTCATCCAATTGAGAAACTTGGGAATCAAAAGAGCTAAGGTATTTGGGGATTCCTCAATCACCATTCACTTAATGATTCACCAACGGAACTCACCTAACACCATTCTGCAGCAAGTTATCTTTCGTAATAGGCTCCTTCTTCAGAAATTTGAAGAAATTCAATTCTATCATATCCTCCGTAATCTAAATAACGAGGCGGACGATAGAGAAAACAAAGCATGCGGAAGGCATGTTGGCACCCTCAGATGCAACTCTTCTGAGAGTTATCAACCCATCCCATGAGGAGAAAATCCACCTGTAGTGTCTCGTTCAACACCGCTGATGAAGCGTGCGATGGTGTGACGCGAATTGGCAACAGGACGAATCTCTATAGCTCTGTGGCAGAGATTCAAATATCAATCACCTCAAGTAATATCAACAACCCAATCGACGGTGGCATATGATATGGTAGCAGGCTAAATTCGGATCTCTTGCAGCCCAGTAATCTCCCCGTGATCTGTCCTTCACTAACCCGACCTCTCTCGCATCATCCTATTTCAACCCCTCACCTCCAGCGTCTCAACACCCATCTATATCTTCCTTGTTTTGAAGCTTCTTTGAGACGTTGCACTCTTTGTGTGCCTGCGCACGTAACCCTTTCTCCTCCAGTGCCTACAAAGTGTATCCAGACGAGACTTCATCTATCTCGCCCCAACTCCAATCCCACCCAGGTATATTATCTTCACAACGTGCCTTTCTCTCATACTGACACCTTCTGTATCCTCCTTTTCCTCAGGCTTACGGTTACTTTGTCTAGCAATTACAATATTCCTTGTCGACAGCAAGGTTCTTTTAATTGTTATCAAGGCCCCTCTGAGCATCTACCTTCGCAGCATTTATTCAGCTGCACCTTCGTTTACAAATTTGCCCAGGAGCCCCGCCGTGCAGCCGTCTTGACCTTCATCTCGGCAATCCTCTTCACTACTGAAATCTCTGACTGGGCAGCGCCCCTCAGAATCTTCAGTGGCCTGTTTCCCGCTTCCACGCACACCGCCACAGATCGTCCCACCCTTTTAATTGATCTTCACTGTCCAAATCTAAGCCATCTCTCCACAGCTACTATGGCCCGCAGTGAAGATTGTTTTCACTACGCAGACTTGCAAGCTGAGCTCGAAGAAGTCAAGACTCAACAGTCCATTTTGGAGGAGCAGCAGAGGATCTTAGAATCTAGACTGGAAGAGCAGAATCATTGGTTAGAAGATCAGAATCGAAGGATTGAAGACCAGAACCGGATCATGAATGAAAAATACAGGGCTGAAATTGATCCTTTCTTGCACAGAGTTTCCTCTCTGCAAGAACAGTTTCGCCAACTTTCAAATCGTTGTAGTCATGCAGAAGAATCAATTTCTATACTTCAATACATGATGGAAAAGAAAAACTCGGTCGCAACCAGTTCTTCGAGTGCCAAGCAGGAAGGAGTGGACAAGTAACTAGAGGAGTCCATAGCAAGACAAATTCGCCATATTGTCATAGATTAAATGTTCTGCAAATGTCTTCTCTTGTTGTTTAAATTTGTAAGAAGCTATAGTTGCAAAGTCATAGTTCGTAGCAAAAACAGTAGGAAAAAGATCAAGAAGTTATTCCCTTTTTGTAAATATCTTGATCAAGTCAGCCACTAGCATCCATTGTATCTAAGGAGACTGAACTCCCTTATCTTTTTTAGACTTTAATACAGCAACCGAATTTGTAAAAAAAAAATGAATGTGAGTATAAAATGGAAAATATAGGTGAAAGTGTTTTAATGTGATTATAAGATGGACAATATAAGTGAATGTGAATGTGAGTGTAAGATGGACAATCTAAGAGAATTTGTTTTAATGTGAGTGTAAGATGGACAAACAGAGTATTTTTTATTGTCAATCCTCCTGGGATTGCACAAGTGACAAACTCTTTCATCCCAGGGTGTTTTGGGAATTGGCCAATGCCTAGTTTCCTTCGAAGCTTGTGAGAATTAGTTCTAATCTTGGAAATGTTAATTTTCTTCTTAGCACTAGTCAAGATATAGATATATTATTTTTTTTTATTGGGATTGATCACCTCCTTATAATATTACACTTTCCTTTTTCCCTCAAACTCTTAATTTTCTGACAATTTCTCCTTAAATCTTGAAGAAATACTATTTTTAATATATCTGAATTTTGCAAGATGATCTTGTTTTTATTCCCCAATGATCTAGCCAAGACTGGGCATCCTTATGCCACTATCACTTGAGTCAAAAGTGGATGTTTTGGCTAAAGTCAAAAGCAATTTTAGAAAACCTCTTGCATCCATATTGTATAACTTCTTGTTATACATAAGATACCTAGTGATTAAATAAAATATTGAAACAAAATTAAATAAGAAAAAAAAAGGAAAGATAGATCACTAATAAGGTGAAACATTACCTTTTATTGATCTCTTGCAATACCTTTTTCACTTGGGAACGTTCTTTTAATATTTTCCATAGTATAATTTATATGTTTGATGATACATTTGCTAAGGTGTAATTGGTAATGTTTTTTTGTTTTATTTTTATGTTTATTTAACTAATAATGTTTTCATGTGAGATTTATTTTATTTCTATTATTATTTAATTCGTAATGTAAGATTTGTTAAGATATAATTCAGTGTAGCAGCCCAAGGTTCTATTAGCTAGTAATGTCTTTATATGAGACTTCTTAATATATAATTTAATGTAGTGGTTTTAACAACATTTTAAAGTGGGAGAATTACATATTCCACAACTTGGAAGAAGGATTGAAATGAATTGAAATATTCTATAACAAGTTTAGAAAAGTAAGTCATGTAACAAGTTAATATGTAAGAAGTTAATGTTTTCATATGAAATTTTTGGGAAACACTTCACAATGCAGCTGCAGGGAATTTACTACATTGGTACACTTGGCAAGTCTGTCAATCGGCTACATGGTTATAAAACATGGTGGGGAAAGATATGGAGCATGCTTGATCCTCTTTTACATGTGAAGCTATGCCTTATTCAAGAGTTGAGTCTGTCATTGTTTGCAAGTCATTTCCATTGTTTTCATGTTCATTCCTTCTCTACCCTGCAAGTTCATTCCTTTTGTTGAATTCATGCTCCTTCTCATTGGTGCTTGCATGTTCATTCCCTTTGTTACATGCACTCTCATTACTCAAGTTTCCCACGAGATTACTCCCTCCGTTACCTGCAAGCCCACCCCCTTTGGTTTGATGGTTCATGAATGTGAACACCCTTTCCATGGAGGCCTTGGTATGGGCATGCCTCTACTCCCCCCATGGCATGGCCTGGGCACTGAACATTTCAGTCCTAGTGTTCCATGACGACATCCACAACAAGTTGCTAACCTTGAGTGTAGGTTTTAACCTCGTACAGAAATTACCTGCATACGAATTCTAAAACACAAAAATAAAACAATGTGAGATCATAATACATAAAACACATATACACAGAGATTTTCCCTAGATCCCAAAACCGAGACTACTAGCTTGATTTTTCATTATTTTCCTTTCAATGTTACAATACATATTTATACATGCTGAAGCATCCAATACCATGAACTGAAAACCATCACGTCCAATACCATGGACCGAAAACCATCGCATCCAAAAAACATGTGCGAAAATCATGCACAAAACCATAGTTGGGTCCGCCCAACCTAACATAGGGTCCAAAACCAAAATTTTCCGGGGCGCTGTCCCGGACCCCATAAAGTGGGGTTACGGGTGCCCTTCAAACCCCTTGTTAACTGTGTGGAAATATTATAACGCAACCCAACATTCTCCCACTTGTTGTTTTCTTTCCATAGGGGGCCACAAGAGAGCTTAGTCATTTTCCCAGCCCTAAAATGCCCATTGTCTCTCTGCACCAAGAGAACTTCTCAGAGCTCACAGATTTTGTCAATGCATCTACAATATTCTTCAAAGTGTCCACCTTTACCAGTAACAACTTTTTGTCTTCTATCATATCCCTCACAAAGTGATACTGAACATCAATGTGCTTTGTCTTTGAATGATATGCAGGGTTCTTTGCCAAGAAAATCGCACTTTGGCTATCACAGTCTATCCTTATAGCTTCTTGTGCTAACCCCATACTTGAACACAATCTCTACAACCAAACTGCTTCCTTGCTTGCGTGAGTGGCTGCCATGTATTCTGCCTCTATAGTTGATAGTGCCACTACAGATTGTTTCTTACTCATCCAACTGACTACACCTCCAAATAGATTAAACACATACCCATTTGTAGATATTCTCTGATATAGATCTCTAGCTTAGACTGCATCAACAAAGACACAAATATCCAACACTTTGTCCAATCTTGGTCTTCCTTGATAGCACAAACCATAATCACTAGTGCCACACAAATACCTGAAAACCCGCTTCACTGTTGTTCAATGCTCCTTTCCTGGTTTTGACATAAACTTGCTCAGTACTCCCACTGCATGTGCAATGTTTGCTCTAATACAGACCATTGCATACATTAGGCTACCGATTTCACTTGCATATGGGAGACGGGACATTTCCTCTTCCTCTTCTTATGTCTTGGGACATTGTTCAGCAGATAACCTCACACCTACAGAAATAGGAACCTTCACAGGTTTACTATCCTGCATATTAAACCTCTGCAGTATTGTCTCGACATACTTTCTCTAGTTTAACCAGAGCTTCCTCTTTGCCCGATCTCTTTTAATTTCCATGTCCAAAATATAGTTTTCAGCACCAAGATCTTTCATGTCGAATTTGGAGGACAATTGGGTCTTAAAATCCTGGATAATTTCTTGTCATTTTCAACCAGCAACATATCATCCACATACAAGACTAGATAAATAACATGGTCACCAATTAATTTAAAATACACAAAATGATCTGCGTTTCTTCTGGTGAAGCCAAGTCCCCATATAAATGTATCAAATTTTTGATACCACATCCTTGGTGACTGTTTTAACCCATACAGAGACTTCTTTAACTTGCATACCAGTTCTTTCTTACCCTTCGCTACAAAGCCTTCAGGTTGCCTCATGTAGATTTCCTCTTCCAGATCCCTATGAGGAAATGGTGTCTTCACATCTATCTGTTCTACCTCAAAATCAAAAGTAGCAGTAACAGATAAAAGTAATCTAATAGAAGTTACCTTGGCAACATGAGAAAAAATATCACCAAAATCAATTCCCGACACTTCGGAATAACATTTTTCTACCAACCAAGCTTTGTATTTCTCCACTTTTCCTTATGCATTTGTCTTCTTTTTGAACACCCATTTGTTGCCAATGGTTTCCTTCCAACCAGCAACTCCACCAGATCCCAAACCTAATTTTTGTGCAAAGATGCCATTTCATCAACTATGGCCTCTTTCCAGAGTTTTCCATCCTCTAAATCTACTGCTTCCTTCACAGTTCTAGGATCATCGTCAGTAATAGATAATACAAAATTTGAACAAAAGCAGATCGACTATACCTTTCTAGTTGCCTTCTTTCTCGAACTGATCTTCTCACACCCAGAGTTTTTGGCTCTTCATCTTCTAATTCCTCCTCTGTTGTAGAGTCTGATTCTTCCTCCTTAAGCTCAAACTGTATCTTCTCAGGTTCCTTTGGTTGGACTTCATGTTTAATAACATCTTTCACCTCTCTGAACACCACATCTCGGTTGTACACAACCTTCCTTATTATTGGGTTCCAAAGCTTATAACCCTTTAAACCATCCTTATACCCAATAAAGATGCGCTTTTCAGATTTACTATCCAACATGATTTGTTTCTCCTTTGGAACATGTACATATGCATCACATCCAAATACCCACAGATGTGAAAGAGAGTGTTTCTTGCCAGTCCATACCTCTTGTTGAGTTTTATCCTCCAACGCTGATGAAGGTGATCTATTGACCAGATAACATGTTGTCTCCACCGCCTCTGCCCAGAATTCCTATCCTAACCCGACACCACTGAGCATGCTTCTTGCCCTTTCCATCAACGTCTTGTTCATTCTTTCTGCAACTCCATTTTGCTGAGG
>APFE031627752.1:12785-27114 GCA_000404065.3 Pinus taeda | reverse complement strand
ACATGGTGTGTGTCCCTCCAGATCACCCAAACCAGTCATCAAAACCCGTGGTCAATGAGGAGGCAACTTCGGTTAACAGAGGTCATTGGCGGTGGCACGACTCTGCGTGTTCTGTTTTAGAGCATGTGAAGAACAGGTGGCATCGTCCTCAGTCCTGAAGATGGTGGGAAACATAAATCCAACAGCGGATTGAATGCCCACAACGACCGTTGCCTAAATCCGAGGACGCAACAAGAATACGTGTTTTTACAGAGCTGTTTGAATTACTTAGATTTCGTTAAGTTAGTTCGCTTGCCTCAGTTATAAATAAAGCATCCTTGAACGCTGGATAAGTTAGTTGTTAGCTGCTGTTATGTATTTTTGAACTCCCACTGTATTTTCTATTTCATGCATAATATATGAGAAGACTGTTATTACATTCAAGCGTGTAATTGATCTTTGAACCGGATGGAGTAGGCAGAGGGCCCCTGTTTACTAAAGGCCTGTACAGTACTTTTAATTTCCTGCATTTTGTTTTCTTATTTCAGGTATATAATGCCTTTGATTGCCGTGTTTTGATAGCTGTATATACATTTCGAATTCTTCTTGTTTACATTTCTGCACTTTTTCATGACTGATCAGTGTGTTATGCAGGTTTCTTAGGCGTGCCCGGGACAATTTCTTTCTTTTCTTTTTCACAACTAGTGACACTTGTGATCATCTTGTCTATGTTGCTGACCTTCTTTGTTTTGCATCCTTTATTTCCTTACTATCACTTAGTCAATTTGCATATTTGCTTTCTGTTTTTAGACATCAAGTTGTTTATCTATTGATGGTTCCTTCTTCATAAATTAATATCTTTATTGAGGACCAAAATATCACTTAGCACATCTTGGTTTAGTTGTTCAAAAACTCACAATTTCTTGGCTCATTTTTAATTGTCTCTCACATGATATATTCAGTTAAAAGGCAAGAGGTTAAGAAGAAGTTAAAGTATTTGTGACTAGTCTTTCTTTTAGGTAGATTTACTTTAGTTTCACATTGCTTAGTTGTTATTTGACATAGATTTCATTTTCATTTCCTTGCAGCAGTAGCAGAGATACTGGGCCAATGTCATTAGTCTTTTATTTGATGCCTTTATTTTCCTTTAAGAGTTGATTTCATTTCAGTTGTTGTTGAAGCTTTCTTGTAGAATACTTTTAAGTTATAAAAAGCTCATCATAATCTCACACACTTCACTTACTTTATTTCATTTCCATCACATCACATTAGGAGAGATAAACTTGAAAACAAACTTAAAAAGTTAAAAATGACAAAAGCTTAAGAAATGGTTGCCTAAGTACATACAGTACACCTCACTTCTGTTATCACTCAGGTTGTCCCTAGGCTCCTAATAAGGATACGACCGAGGTAACCACAAACCAATCTTCTGATTGCAGGTTCTAGCCCACCTGCAATCGGAGAGGGCTCTCTCCTTTTGATTCAACCTTAGTTGATGATTTTAGGCTAGCTTTCTGACTTCAAGGGAGTGTTGATTGTGATTGGAAAGAAGGTAGGATTCTCGAACGAAGAGGCACGATAAGGTGTGATAAGTTTCGAACCATTGGGCATGGAGTCACAGATTGAGGCATACGAGTGTTTTCTTGGTCACAAGGGGATAGGGAGCGGGATAGCCACACAGGATACAACTGTCGGTCTGCTGAAAGTACGGAGTGAACATCAGGGATGAAAGGCAAAGGAGAATCATTTCATCATGCTGACAAAGGGGAGAAATGGATGAGTGGGATCCCGGAGCAGTTAAGAATTCCTAAGACAGGCACTCATATGTGAAAGAAACAGCGTAAACCAGATCATTTAAGAATACAAGCTCATAACTGTTTTTGAAGAAAACATTGAAAATTGCAGAAATTGAACTTAAGGTGTATTTGAACAAATCTTAAGCTATTCTTTTTTCCTGCAATTTAGAAAGGCGAAAAGGTGGAAAAACATAAAATAAAACAGGAGAGAGGAACACTTATTGAATCATGTAGAAGCACAGGAATTCCGTGATCATTCCTTGGCCAAGAGAAAACATCAAGTTGTTTCGCAATCCATGCTTTCAGCAATCTTTGATTATGGAAATTATGACAGTTACAGTGCGAGTCTCTGCTCAGAGAAAATGCTGGAAAGAAAATTGACCCACAACTACTGCCAACCAACCAACCCCTCACAACAGTGCTTAGGGTGGTATTTATAAACAAAATATCGGAAATACATCATTACAAATGACCTTGACAGGTCTGCTTAGAACTCTTAAGAAATCTAAATGCTACTGGAATTAAATGCAAGTAAATCTTTTTGACTGCGCTGGGGCAGCTGGATCGGAAGAGGTGACGAGGTGGCCCTTGGGGACCAGATGCGGTGCTGCTGAATGATTGTGCTTTGGGGACTGAACTTCGGCTCGGTGTGAATTGAATGTGCAATAATTATGATTTGAGAGCTTGAAGTAGTTCCGCCTTCCCTCTATGAATCTGCTGGAAGATATTCAATTCTCTCTTGCTTCGGGCCGCTGCTCAAAATATTCGCTGATACACTTTGCCGCTACATTGATGGCTTCCGCTGTCGACTGATATTCTTTGACACGCTTGATGCCTGCTGATTTGATCTGATACACTTTAAACTCTGTGAATGATCTGCTGCTGTCTTTAAATAGGATCCTTTGGCACGATCGGGCGATTTTCGGGCCTTTTCAGCGCGCAATGGGCTCAACAATCAGAAGATTCCCTGAAGATTCCTCGAAATGGCCTATTTCCCGTAGCGATGCGCGAATAGCGCTCGGAAACTGCCTCCATTTCTTGATCTGGAGCTCCGAAGTGCGATTTTTCTTCCTGCGCGAAGCTTTTTCGGCTTTCTAGCTACTGACGTAAGCATGGCGTTGGCTGTACGGCGGATGACGTCAGCTGTGGGTCCTTGGTACAGAGTGACGTTGTGAGATACTGGATGTACTGTGGTGAAGAAACTCCGATGCGATATCGCGATATCGCGTCGGTGGGGAACGGAGGGGAATTGGTTTGGAGACTTGGCGCTTGCGATTACCGATCTGTGATATCGCAATATTGCATCGGCGGAGACGGAGGGGGGAATGGGTTGGACACTCGGCGTTTGCGACTGCCGATCTGCGATATCGCAATATCGCATCGGCGGAAACGGAGGGGTGAATGGATTGGACACTCGACGTTTGTGATCGCCGATCGCCGATATCGCAATATCGCATCGGCGGGGAACAGATGGGTAGTGATTTGCATGAAGATGAGAGTGCGAAGGTGCGATGCGAGAATGGCTTTGAGGAGGAAAGGGTAAGTAAGTGGGTGTGAAGGGTACTTGAGGTTTCGGAAGGGGTCCGATTACCTCGGAAGGATTTTATACTTTGGAAGGAGTCCATCGTATCTGGAAGGTGGTTTTGGAGGTCAGGGGTTCTTGCTGAGTTTCAGATAAACTGAGCAATTCCCGGGAGTACTTATGGTTATTTTTCAACCAGGGGGGAATATTACATAGGGGATTTTACTTAATACTAATAAGGGGATGGGAAGAATAGGGAGCTAAATAATAGTGTTAGTGGTTAATATGGAGATGGTAAGAAAGCGCTAAGTTCGGGAGAGCTTAGGCTGTTACAAGGGGGTAGGACCATACTTTGGGAGAAAATATGGAACAACTTTGAGTAAAGCAGATCTTTACTCAAGCCAGTGTTATGGAGATGATGAACTTAAGAGGTGTCAAGCAGATCTTGACCTCTTTTGGGGAAGTTAGTCAATTATTGGGGAAAACAGAGAAGGGGAGTCAGTTATACCTCTTTTGAGCCTTTTTGCTTACAAATCCTTGCTGATTATGTCCTGCATGATATGATACCTGAAAACCTGGAACTGGTCAGCAATTCAACAGCCTCGGAACTACCTACCCAGCCTACTTGCCTAGCATTTTTTCTTCTTTTGTTTGGGGGTGCACTTAGACTTGCAAACTCGTCGTTCATTTTTCTTTTGATGCTTTCCTATCTACATACTACCCTTATTTCTTCCGGACCCCAGATTAAGCTATTGGGTTCCTCTGCTTCTCTACCTATCTAAGAATCTGCCAATATTAAACTGTTTGGACAGATTTACAACCTCTATATTCTAAAACAGGAAATTTAAACCTAGGGAGACCAAGATTAAACTATTTGGACCTCCCTTTAACTAAAAAATAGCGATACCGGGATAACTTTACAAAATTTGAAGGCAATTGAATGAACTTGAAGTAGCCTTCTTCATTTGGAGACTGTTTGAGCAAATATGGAGCATTGCAACAAGCAAAGTACGACATATTTGGCCTGTGAAATGCCAATCATGAAAAATGAATACCCTGCTGGAGCAGGAAGCTAACAGAAAACACATAAAACAAGAGAGACACAGATATACGTGGTTCACCCAGTTTGGGATACGTCCACAGAGAAATGGCCAACCCTTCTTTTAGCAAATTGAAGAGATACAACCTACAGTAGATCCACTATAACTCCCTCATCGCTCTCAATCTCCTCTCTTTTCCTCACTCAGAATATAAATATACATAGACACACTACAATTCCCTCATATATAATGAGGGGTTTCCTTCTAGGGAAAAAAACCCTAAATTAAACATAACTTCTACCATCAGATCATTCGCCTAATGAACGGCCCAGATTGACTAGAAATTACTATACTTTTACAAGGCAATTTTACATCTATTTTTAGCTTCGGGGGCGCTGCCCCTGGACCTCCCAGCTAGGGGAGATGGGCCCCCCCATGGGGAGTCCCCCCTGCACCCCCCACGTGGAGGGGTGTACAATCTTCCTGGGATATACATCTGGCTGAGACCTTTGAATACAGAAGATAATCAGGCTCCACACGCAACAATACGTTATATTTATTGATGATTTTTCTCGTAAATGTTGGATCTTCTTCATGCAAAAGAAAGATCAAACTTTTGCAAAGTTTTGTGAAGTTAAAGCATTGGTCGAGAAAGATACATGTAGAAAAGTTAAATATCTTAAGAGTGATAATGGTGGAGAGTATATGTCAAATGAGTTTCAAATATTTTGTGTGGTAGAAGGCATTCAACGAGAGTTGACAACACCTCATAACCCATAGTAGAATGGGGTGGCTAAAAGGAAGAATAGAAGCATAGTAGGGGCAGCACAGATGATGTTGCATAATCAAGGCCTACCACTACACTTGTGGGTCAAGGCACGTAACACATTTGTTTATTTGCAGAACAAAATCCCTCATCGAATTCTTGGGATGCGTACACCAGAGGAGGGTTTCTCAAGGAAGAGACCAGATGTGGTTCACTTCAAACTTTTTGTTTCATAGGTCTAATGCCATGTAACCAAAGATGCATAGAAGAATCTTGAGACAACAAAAAAGTTGGGGATATTTTTGGGTTACACTGATACACCTCATAACTATCGGGTGTACCTGTCGACCAACAAGATGGCACTGGTTCGCAAGGGTGTAAAATCCAATGAAAGGAAGGCCATGAGATGTTCCCTTGAGAGGGAGATTCAGCTACATGCGGTTGAGTATATTTTATCTCCTAACAAGGAACCTCATATTGATGTGGAGCAACCACATGCAGAGGATCAGGGAGTGGTGACACCAACTCATGCAGAGTCTCCCAGAGATGGGAGAAAGCACACCAAAGAGGCTAAGAGGTTATTGCATGTTAGGTCCCTATAATACTAATGTATTCCCCCATTATTATTGTCATTGTAGACCTTATTGTTATTTTTGTGCCCATGTTGTCCCCATATTGTTATTATTGTGCCCCATAGAAGCCCACTATTGTTATTGTTGCGCCCTCACATTATTATTGTTATGTCGACTCTAACTATATTGTGACCCCTTAGACTCATATATATAGAAAGGAGGTTTTGTCATTTGAATCATCAAAGAATTATTCATTTTTGTAATGTAAAGGAGGTTCCCCCCCTGAAGAGGTTTATTTTAAAGTTGTTGATCTATCATTTCTTCTATTTTCTAAGTTGGTTGCATAACATTTGGTATCAAAGCTTTGGATTCTAGGGTTTCGCCATTTCAAACAGGTCATCGTGGAATTTTCACTATAAATTTTTTTCTACAAAGTTTCAGAAGCTGAAAAAAACTCATTTGAGATGAACTCGTGATGAACGTTGTGAATACATTTTATACTTTTTCGTGCTATATTTTCGAAGATACGAGCCAAGGAAGTTAGGGTTTTTGCAGGCTTTAGAATTCCATCTCAAATAGGTGACCTTGGGAAAATCGTCATAACATTTTCTATGAGAATCAGATTTGAATTTTGTAAGAAGTGATAGAAAGAGGACAGACTATAGTTTATTGATTATCGTTTTCAGGGCCAAAGGTCAAAACAGTGACATGTGACACTTCGTACTAGTTCTCTCTACTGAACTAGTCTATAATCAGATCATCGTGGAAGATTGGGTGTAACTCTTTCTTGGAGAATCCAATCATGATTAGACTTGTGGGGTTAGAAAGAAGACTCGAAGGGATACCATAGGAAAAAATTTCATACATTGGAGATTCGCAATTATTAATAGACATCAAATACAATATCGAAATCCTACAAAGAAAAGAAAAAAATGTGTGTAGTTTTTCTAAATCTGCATAAGTTTTGTTTAAGAAAATAGTTTGAAGTGATTCAAAGGGAATTGTGAAGCATAATTATCATTAAATGATGGCCCAAATAAATAAAATGGAAACACCTAGTAAACAACCCAGAATATCTACTATGACATGTTAGATTCAGTATTTTCATACTGCCATTAGTGATCAAAACTCCTCTTTCAATATTCATATTAGGGTCTCGCTCAGAAAGTTTTGACATTCCACCTAGGTCCGCATTCAAAAATTTACTCATTGATGGTAGCCCTAGTAAAAAACCTCACTCACCTACACTCCATATACCTCCCTTGAGCTTTTCCCATGCACTCCTGGTTATGTTAACCTCCATTCCCTAACTTCCACGTCATCTCCCACATCCACGTCATTCATCTGTCTCATGATCAGTTGAAACTATGCTTTTTCCTATACGCCATATTGATTTCAAACATGGTTTACAAAACAATGAGGATGAATTTTCAGAAATGGAAAGAGGTTTATTCTGCCAACATATTCATGTACAAAAACCTCTCTCCATTTTCTAACAGCTATTATGGTTTCGGATATATATATGAAGCTTTGCAAAAATATTTTCCCAAATTTTCTTGTTTAGTCATACTTTTTCAGAACATATTGTGGCCAATCAAAGATGACTCTTGAGAAAATGGAGGTTTGTGTTACTAAGCTGCCAAAGTACAATAAACTACTTCACATTTTACATATATATTAAAAAATTAGAGATAAATGTACATATTTACAGCTTATTTTTCAGACAATGCAAAGTCCTATTTCAGTTACCTTTGTACAGAGACTATTGGGAACATCTGGAGTTTAATTTTGGGAAACTGAGAGAGGTTTATCTCAATCATATATTTATATACAATAACCTCTTTCACGTTTTACATATCTATCTTGGATTGAGATATAAAAATGGATTACTGGACCCTATTTTGCAGGATTTCGGGAGGAAAATGTTCAAAGATAGTTAGCCACCTCATCAACTAAGAGTTGCAATCAAATTCGAATTTCTCTCCCTTGTCAACAAAATCCATAATGATAGTGCCAAGTAGATATATTAGTTTTTAATTTTCCACATTTCATTTCTATTTGTGCAAAACAATTTAGGATATTTGTAAAAAGATCTTGATATTTTTATCAAGATATTTTAGTTTAGAATTTGTATAAATATTTCATCATTTGAATTAAGAAAAGGTTGGACTCTCTTGGATGTTGTAATAGATTTCAGACTTTGGCATGGAATATATTGGATGAAGTTTCATCTATTTTGGTGGGATTCTTGTGGCATGGTAATTTGATCTTGTTTCTTCTTTTGTTTCATATGTATGAATGTTTTATACCTCTCGTGATTCATTTCACTCTATGATATGTTGATTTTTAAGGTGTGATAAGAAGAATTCATCTTTGTATGCTCTGTTTTGGGAAAATCATCATAGATTGTTTCTTTTCTTTAGTTTAAAAATAATTCATGACCCTCATGCTCTTTTTAGCATCTCACTATTCTAAACCATCTCATCACTATACTACTGATTTTAAAGTACCTTTCCTACCTTGCCCCATCAGATGTTTGCAGTTCAAATTCACTTTGCCCTAGCCTAGTCCATTCTCTAACCTAATTCACTCATCCTTGTGACTACCCAACCAAAATCAAATTAAACAACCCTCTGCACTTTACATCTAGCCTAAAACCCTAATATATCCAACCCTCTTGGTGTGATCCTTTGGAGAGAGCCCTCTCTGACTTGGTAGGGCTAGCTACCAAATCAAAATATTGGTCTGTGGTCACCTCAGCTGGACTCTTCCTTAGCCTTGGAGATCTGGAGGAGTGATAACATACTGGCATCATTGTCAAGGATGAAAGCTCTATCTTCCCCAAGAAAGAACGACAATGACTTAGATCTGGTTGTTGATTGTGGACAGCAATCAAACACAAAAAGGTTGAATCATCTGCCTTGCAACTAAATTGTTCAAGATCCTGAGCTTCAAAGTTCAGAGTGACTTCAGTGCCAAAGAATCTATGAAAGGGTATGTGGAAATCCTTTATCTGGGGAAATATTACTAACTTTAAGGAATGAGTTAGCGGAATTTCAGATCGATCAGAATTTCTCAACGTCGGTATTTCGTTGTTTGAAATCAAGCCGACTCACACCTGAAGGTAAAAATTGTTTTCTTGGTTTAGTTTCTGAAAGATTAGAAAATGAAATTGAACTATTGGATGTTCAAATTGAATCATATGATTTCCAAGATCCTAAACTATTCTTGGAAAATCTCCCTCCTCCCAAAGAAGAAAAGGTAACACTACCCTTGAATGGTTGGATTGAAGGATGCTTTGATTTACAGCAAGGATGTGACAATCTCCAGCTGAGAGCATATGGTAATGAGTTGGGGCAATAGATAGAATCTAGTTTTCATGATCCTATAGCAGCATATACGAAATATTTTCTTAATTTGAATGACAAACTAAATTTCCTTTTACAGAGCTAGATGTATTATGTGTATATATTGTTGGTAGAATTTGCAATTATGTTCTAGTTCAAACACCGTCAAACAACCTCATCATTACAAAAGCTACTTGATTGGTTGATTTGGCACTTTAGTATCACTTGATTTAGTGATTTTATAATAGATTAGTGTAGGATAAGTGTGCAATAAGCTTGTTGGACAAGCATCCCTCAGCATCTAGTTTACAGTTTGCAGTTCTTTTGTTTTCAGTGTTCAATTTGTTTGTAAGCTTTTTACCGTATTGGCCCACATGGTTAGGCACTTGGTCTACGGTGTTCTTGACACCTCTAAGGAGATACCATCCCCAATAAGGTTGATGTTAGAGTCAGTATTTTCATACTGCCATTAGTGATCAAAAATTATCTTTTCATATTCATATTAGGGTCTCGCTTAGTAATTTTTGTCATTCCACCTAGGTCCTCATTCAAAAATTTACTCACTAATGGTAGCCCTAGTAAAAAAACCTCACTCACCTACACTCCATCTACCTCCCTTGACCCTTTCCCATGCACTCCTGGTTATGTTACCCTCCATTCCCTAACTGTCATGTCATCTCCCGCATCTGCATCATTCATCTGTCTCATGATCAATTGAAACTATGATTTTTCCTATACACCATATCGATTTCAAACATGGTTTCCAAACCAATAAGGATGAATTTTCAGAAACGGAAAGAGAATTTTTCTTCCAACATCCTCATGTACAAAAACTTCTCTTCGTTTTCTAACAGCTATTATGGTTTTGGATATACAGATGAAGCTTTGAGGACATATTTTCCAAAATTTTCTTGTTTAGTCATACTTATACAGAACATATTGTGGCCAATTAGAGATGAATCTTGAGAAACAGGAGGAGGTTTGTGTTCCTAAGATACCAAATTAAAATAACCAACTTCAAATTTTACACATATATTATAAAATGAGAGATACATGTACATCTTTACAACCTATTTTTCAGACTTTGCAAAGTCCTGTTTTAGTCACCTTTTTGCATAGAATACTGAGAACATCTAGAGCTGAATTTTGGGAAAATGTTTCCAGGAAAACTAGTGTATTTTTGATCTACTAGTCCCATTGGATGGGTAGCTATCTTAGAAACAAACAATCAAATAAAATTGCGATTTCCTTTACGTATGATAGATAAGAGAGAAGAAAAGGGGACCAACCTGGATCTTCTGCTTGGCTCCTTGCTTGTTTCCTCTCTCCCTTGATAGAGCTTGCCACTCCTCTCCTACTTATCCCGCTTTAGAGAATACCTATAGAGGCAAAGCAAAAAAACACCATCAAATCATCTCGATCTATAATACCATAAACAATGCAGAATCAGAAATACATTGACCATACAATTGCATTCACAAATAACAAGATTCACAAATACACGATTATATGGAGGAAAACTCAAATAACTTTATTAATAATAGAAGAGAGGATTACAACCCAGTTTTATGATCCAGCATCATCCTCCCAACATCAAATCCCTCTTCACCTCATGAAAATAAAGATCACCCAACAATACAATGTCTCTTCTCAAAGTGAAACCAACAACACTTCCTTACAAATTACAAAATTCCAGCCTTCAGATCTCTTATATGAGGGATCCATTTATAGATGTCTTGCAAGGGTGTGAGTCAGCTTTGGGTTTCTAATTAGTGTCATTCCATTGATATTTCTTGGTTCCACTTGGAGATTTCTTTGATCTCTTACTCATCCCTAGGTGAATTCACGGAGGCAAGTGTCATATGAGAAGTTTCTAGAAGATTCCTTGGGCATCCACTTAGAAAAC
The DNA here is from genome assembly GCA_000404065.3 of Pinus taeda. Lineage (NCBI taxonomy): Eukaryota > Viridiplantae > Streptophyta > Pinopsida > Pinales > Pinaceae > Pinus > Pinus taeda. The sequence continues at coordinate 16,186 of APFE031627752.1, read as the reverse complement.
TATCTCTGCCATTTGTCTATTCTCGCTCATCACACCCTACATAAGGCTCTTTCAGTATGCATCGCACCTGGCTACTGCAGCAGCCAGTATGCATCACACCTTGACCATGGAGCAGTCAATATGGTCCAATTTTGGCTAGTTCTAATTTCTTTTTTAGGTGGAACTTCTGGGAAATGATTTAGTCAGTTGACCATGATCCTTTAGGGTATGAAACAACACTTTTAGGGGTTAAAGAGCCCTTTGTTTATTGATATATATGATTGGGGTTGCAGTGCCCAAATATGTCTATAACATAAACTAAGAGAGGTTTATCTCAAGAATATATTTATATATAATAACCTCTCTCATGTTTTATAGAGCTATCTTGGATTGATATATACAAAGGGATGACTTGACCCTATTTTGCAGGATTTTGGGAGGAAAATGTTCAAATACAGTTAGCCACCTCATCAACTAAGAGTTGCAATCAAATTTGAATTTCTCTTCCTTTTCAAAAAAAATCCATAATGATAGTGCCAAGTAGATACATTAGTTTTTAATGTCCTACATTTCATTTCTATTTGTGCAAAACAATTTAGGATATTTGTAAAAAGATCTTGAGGTTTTTATCAAGATATTTTAGTTTAGAATTTTTATAAATACTTCATCACTTGAAATAAGAAAAGGTTGGACTCTCTTGGATGTTGTAATAGCTTTCATACTTTGGCATGGAATATATTGAATGAAGTTGCAGCTATTTTAGTGGGATTCCTGTGGCATGGTAATTTGATCTTTTTTCTTCTTCTGTTTCACATGTATGAATGTTTTGTACCTCTCGTGATCAATTTCAATCTATGATATGTTGATTTCTAAGGTGTGATAAGAAAAATTCATCTTTGTATGCTCTATTAGGGAAAATCATCATAGATTATTTCTTTTCTTCAGTTTAAAAAGAATTCATGACCCTCATGCTCTTTTTAGCATCTCACTAGTCTAAACCATCTCATCACTATACTACTGAGTTGAAAGTACCTTGCCTACCTTACCCCATCAAATGTCTGCAATTCAGATTCAATTTTCCCTGACCTAGTTCATTCTCTGACCTAATTCACTCATCCTTGTGACTACCCAAACAAAATCAAATCAAACAACCCTCTACACTTTACTTCTAGCCTTAAACCCTAATCTATCCAGCCCTCTTGGCGTGATCCTTTGGAGACAACTCTCTCTGGCTTGGTAGGGCTAGCTACCAAGTCAAAAGATTGGTTTGTGGTTACCTCAGCCAGACTTTTCCTCGGCCTTGGAGATCTGGAGGAGTGATAACATGACACATGAAGAAATGCAGCATGATATATCAAAATTACGAGACCAAATGCAACAATTTTCACTCTCAAAAAAAGTAACTAAAGCTAAGATTGATATGGCTTAAATAATGGAATGGAAGCTAAGACGGATGGAATGGACGATAAGATAGATGGCATGGAAGCTAAGATGGATCGCATGGAAGCAAAGCTTAAATGAAACATGGAAGATTTGAAGATAGATTTAACAAAGTTGCTACAAGAAATGCATCCTAATGGCGAAAGGGTAGTAAAGGAAACTCATGATGAGAAAAAAATAAATGTTAATCATGTTTCATAGACTCTAACGTTTGATTGAAGACCCACCATGTTCCAAAGATTGATATGAGGAAATTTTATGGCAAGGATCCCGTAACATGAATACTACAGATGGAGAAATATTTCAATCTCCATAATATGCAAAACGCATGAAAGGTAAGCATTGCAACTTTATATTTGGAACCCAATCAGTTTGTATGGTATCGATGGATTTTCTCTCGTAAAAAAAATTGTCACTTGGTTAATTTTTATAGAGGAAATGATAGTACATTATGATGATATGAAGAGTGACACCTTCTTTTTTCAATTGATGAATCTCAAGCAAAAGAGTTCAATGGTGGAGCACATTGAGGACTTCCAAAAATTGAATATAAGGATAAACAATATTCCAGAGGAGCATAGTATTGATGTGTTCATAGGGACTTTAAAGGATCATAACATCCAACATGAGGTTTTCCTTTGGGAACCTAATTCATTGAAGAAAACATTCAGGTTGGAAAGAAAATTTGAAATCAAAATTATGGCCACAAGGAAGCCTGCCACTCAAAACTATAAAGATGGAAATGTTGCTACCCCTAGCCTTTCCACAACCTACAAAGTTGGCACCACAAAAATTGGAAGGAAAAAAGGAAAAAGGGCTTTGTTATAGTTGTGATAGTAAATACGCTAAAGGTCATAAGTGTGCTGAGAAGAAATTATTTTAAATTGATTTTGAAGAGGAGGAAGAAAATGAACAAGAAACGTCAAAAGAAGAGGATATACACTAGGAACCAACCCTAGAGAAAGAAGAAATGAATCTGACCATATCTTGTAATGCATTGGCAGGAATTACCACTCCTCAAACTCTCAAGATAGACGGACATATCAAAGAAGAAAAAGGTAATAGTGTTGATTGATTCGGGTAGTACCCATAATTTTATTCATTGTAAGATAGCCAAGGAATTGAATTGCTTCATATATCCATCACCTGAGTGTCAATTGATGGTTGTAAATGGAGGAACAATAAACAACTCCGAGTGCCATAATATCAAGATATTCATTGGAGAATATGTATTGAATAGTCCAATGCTTTCCATTACAATGGGTGGTGCTAATGTTGCACTAGGAGTATAATGGCTACAATCTTTGGTTACAATAGCTTTTAATTTTCAAGAACTTTTACTGAAATTATTTTTGGAAGGAAAGGAAGTGGAATTAAGGGGTATCGTAGGGAAACTGGGAAAGATAATATGCTCTAACAACATGACAAAGCTTCTAAAGAAATAACAATGAAGCGTAATTGCACAATTATGTTCACTAGACATTCCCACATTTCTCCAAAAGGTCTTGGATAATCATTCCAAGGTATTTGAGACTCCCAAAGGCCTCCCACCTATTCGTGATCATGACCATGTTATTCATTTGATTCCAGGAAGTATTCCTCCAAACATGAGACCTTACAGATATCCCTATGCCCAAAAGAGTGAAATTGAACGTATGGTTACATAAATGCTAGAGGCTGGTATAATTCAACCTAGTCAAAGTTCTTTCTCTACTCCAGTAGTATTGGTACACAAGAAGGATGGATCATGAAGCATCTGTCCGGATTATAGGGAGCTCAACAAGCTCCCTATTAAAGATAAATTTCCCATTCTTATCATTGATGACTTATTGGATGAATTACATGGAGCAATTTACTTCACTAAGTGTCATGCGGAAAGAGTTATTTTTGCAGACAAACCTAACCTCCCTAGGAGTCTAAGACTCTCTAGTGACAAACAAGACAAACAAGAGCAATCCTTCTCTAAACATACATTATTCTAT
>APFE031627750.1:0-68805 GCA_000404065.3 Pinus taeda | reverse complement strand
TCTCTGCATGAAAGGAACTTTTCTCTGCATGAAAGTGCGTGAACTTTGCTGCACTATAATTTATCATCTGAGATGAGTGGGTTGCCATCAAGTACAACATATGTATCATAATGCCAACAGAGACTAGCAGCTGATCCCATCATCCTCAAAGCACCAGCTCAAGAGGTAATAGGCCCTGAAAAGTCCCCTTCCCCTTTCAGTTTTGAATCAGAAGTCTAGAAGTTGAAAATATATGTACCCGTGATAGAAATTGTAAAGAGTGAGGCCTTTAGGAAACCCATCCTTGATGCCCTTGAGTTGAAAGCCACACAAGCACCCAATGACTATGTGAATTTACAAGATGATAAACCTGCAGTTGTGCTTAGCCCTATGGCTAAACCCACTGATGACACTTCTCCATCATTTTATGTATGCTTGACCATTCATGACAGAATCCTCCACAACTATCTGCTGGACACAGGGGCTAGCCATAATCTGATGCCCAAAGCTGTCATGGAAGAGTTAGGCCTTGATATCACCAGACCATATCATGACTTGTTCTCCTTTGATTCAAGGAAGGTGAAATGTCTGGGGTTAATAAATTACTTAGCTATCACCGTAACTCAGCTGCCCATGAAAAGCATGGTGATGGATATTGTGGTAGCAGATGTCCCCCCTAAGTTTGGCATGCTACTTTCCATAGGGCGGATTAAGAGGTTGGGTGGGACATTACAAAATGATTTATCTTATGCCACTGTCCCAGTTTTTGGAGGAGAAAGCAAAAGGATATACAGGGAAGCGCAGCTGGCCTATATCATTAGTGATGAGAAGAATCCCACTAATCATCCTATTTACGCTGTGGACACTAATTTTGGAACATGCATTCTCCAAATTGAAGAATCCCAGAGGGCCTCGGTGCAGATCAAGAAACCAGTATGCTAGGCCACAAAGGAGGAAGGGACACAAACTTGGGATATGTTCTTTGATGGAGCCTGTTCTAGGGAAACTGCAGGAGCAGGAGTGGTGTTGTTGTCTCCAAAACAAGAAAGCACCTATTTGTCTTTTTAATAGACTTTTCAGGTCACCAACAATATAGCAGAGTATGAGGCTCTGATATTGGGCTTAAACACTACCAAAGACATGGGAATCAGAGACATAAAGGTGTTTGGAGATGTTGATCTCATCAGTCAGCAAGTGAACAAAAAATTCCAAGCAAGGCACCCAACGCTAAAAGCATATAGAGATGAGGTATGGAGACTTAAAGAATATTTTGATAGTTTTTGTATCTCATATATTCCTAGAGTCAAAAACCAGCTTGCTGATTCCCTTGTTGTGTCTGCTAGCATGTTCATCCCTCCCATTCCCGCTCAGTTGGTTTATGAAGTCCAAATCAAGTATAAACCATCCTTTCCTAATAATGTCCAACACTGGAAAGTCTTTGAGGATGATGATGAAGTAAATAGGTTTCTCCAAGTCATTGGTGAATTCTCTAAAATGCAAATTGATTAAGAGAATCAAACCTTGGAAGAATGTTCCCAACCCTAGCTAAAGAACAGAATTGGCTAAGACAATATTGTACAACTACCCAACAATCATATACCTAAAGGGCTAGTGCCTCTAGAGAAGCCATTTGACCATAATGATGTGCCTCATAAGATTTCCCAAAAAGAAGATTAGTCTGTAGCCCATAGGCATAACATAGGGAGTCCAGATCATCCAAAGTATATAAATCTATCTACCCATTTGTCTGCTGCCCAAAGTTCTGAATACTACACCTTAATGAAGCAATTCACTGATGTCTTTGCCTGGGAATACAGTGACCTTAAAACTTATGACAAAAAGATCATCCAGCAGAAGATCCCATTGGAGAAAGACACCATCCCTTTCAAGCAGAAACTGAGGCCCATAAATCCTTTTCTCCTCCCTCTGATTGAAAAAGAAATCAAGAAGTTGTTGGTTGCCAAAATCATGGTCCCTCTGGGATATTCAAAGTGGGTAGCCAATTTGGTAGTGGTGAGGAAGAAAAGTGGAGAAATCAGGTTGTGTGTTGATTTCAGGAACCTGAACAAGTGTTCCAAAAAGGACAATTATCCTCTGCCCAAGATGGAGCATTTGCTACAGAAAGTCTCAGGAGCCAAAGTTATGTCTTTCCTGGATGGATTTTTAGGGTATAACCAAGTTGCTATACATCCAGATGACCAAGAAAATACTGCTTTCACCACTCCTTGGGGCACTTTCATGTACTCTAAGATGCCCTTTGGGCTGATGAATGCTGGGGCCACCTTTCAGAGGGTTATGTATATAGAATTTGTAGGAGAGAAGGATAAATTTGTCATTGTCTACCTAGATGATATAATAGTATACTCCAACAGCCATCAAGATCATTTGAAACATTTAAAGAATTTTTTTCGAAGTGTAGAAGGTTTGGGATATCAGTAAATCCTAAGAAGTCACAGTTTGCTTTAGAAGAGGGCAAGCTTTTAGGACACAATGTCTCTGCTGCAGGTGTCGAAATTGACCCAAAAAGAGTGAAAGCAATACAGACCTTGTCTGTCCCAAGATCAAAAAGGGACATCCAATCCTTTCTGGGAAAAATAAATTTTGTGAGGAGGTATATTCCTAATTTTGAAGAACTAGTAAAACACATCACCTCCATGCTAAAAATGGGATCAAAGATCAAATGGACTGATATAGCAAGAAGATATTTTGAAGCCATCAAGAGAGATATTATGGAAGCTCCCACTTTGATCAGCCCAGATTACAACAAAGAGTTCCATATCTTCTCCTTTGCTTTTGGTGACACCCTTGCAGCAATTTTATTACAAAAATATGATGAAGGTTCAGAGCATCCAGTGGCATTCTTCAGCAAAACATTAAGGGATGCTGAACTAAGGTATGATATATCAAAAAACAAGCACATGCTCTTATCAAATCTTTAAAAGCTTTCAGAATATACATTCTGCACTCCAAGGTAATTGCATATGTGCCCTCTGCTTTAGTCAAGGATGTCCTAACACAGCCAGATGTTGACGGAATAAGGGTAAATGGATTGCAAAGCTTATTGAATTTAACATAGAATTAAAGCCCACCAAGCTTGTCAGAGGTCAAGGCCTTGTCAAGCTGATGGCTGAAGAAAATTGCAGGATGCTGGACATGAATTGGATAGGCACAAATTCATAGGGTAGACAGACAGAAGAAGCAATGGTAGGACATGACCAGTCATTGGGAGAGAATATAGCTTCTTGTGAATGGTATTCTATAATAGCTCAATTTTTGCTGAAGCTAGAAGTTCCTTCAGGCTTTAGTTCAAGTCAAGCTAGGACTATTAAGCTTAGAGCAGCCAAGTATTGCATTCATGAAAACTTGCTGTATTGGAGGGATCCATCTGGAATCCTTTTAAGATTTCTGGACAAAGAAAAATCTATGGAAGTCATGCATTAGTTTCATTCCAGCATCTATGGAGGACATCACTATTGGAAAACCACAGCCCACAAGATCCTTAGAGCTAGGTATTATTGGCCCACTTTGTTTTCTGATGTCTTTTTATTTGTAAAAACTTGTGACAGGTGCTAGAGGTTTGAAGGAAAACAACAATTGAAGTATTTAACCTTGAAGCAAATACATGCCAGTGGCCCATTTCAGCAGTGGGGTTTGGATTTTATACGAGAAATTAATCCACATTCTAGTGGCCAGCACAGATGGATCTTAGTAGCCACTGACTACTTCACTAAATAGATTGAGGCCATCCCTACTAGGAAAGTTAATCACTAGGTTGTCATGAAGTTCTTGACAGAAAATATTTTCACCAAGTTTGGTTGTCCACACAAATTAGCTACAGACAAAGCAGCAGCCTTCAGGGCAAAATAGTTGGTGGACATGTGTGACTCAATGGGCATTAAGCTAGTTCATTCCACCTCATATTACCCTCAAGGTAATGGTCTAGCAGAATCATCCAACAAGAACCTGACAAGGATAATCAAAAAGCTGTTGGAAGACAAGAAAAGGAACTGGGATTCCAAACTGAAGTTTGCATTGTGGGCTGATAGGGTAACCACCAATAAATCCACAGGGAATTCTCCGTTCAAGTTGGTTTATGGCACTGAGGCTGTATTCCCAATCTAGTTAACCCTCCCTGTGGAAAAGTTCTTGCAGCAAGAGTAGAATGAGGAAGATGACATGGCAAGGAGGATTAGTGACTTGGCAGAAGTGCATCAAATCAGAGATCAATTGGTTGAAAAGTTTGTAGCACATCAAAAGAGAATCAAGGAGGCCTTTGACAGAAAGGAAAAGATGGACAATTTTCAAGTTGGGGACTTGGTTCTTAAATGGGATGCACTAAAGGAAAAGAAATGCAATCATGGGAAGTTCAATGCTCTATGGACTAGACCTATTATCATTGCTCAGATTCAGGGAAACAATACTTTCATGCTGCGAAGCATGGAAGGAGAAATAGTTTTTGATAGCTCAGTCAATGGGCGGTTTTTGAAGATTTATGTTTTTTAAGGCCTCCAGGCCTCATTATTGTGAATATGTTCATTTTACAAGTTTTAGTGTAGGCTTAGTTAGGCTCCATGCCCAATGGAACACTAGGAAATATTGCTGATCTTGTTTTTGTGTGAAAGGCAGTGGTCTACAGTTCTTGAAACCTCATAGGGAAGATTTCATCCCCAGAAGGAGCCAGTGTTAGTTCTGCTGTGCAATGCTGTTTTTCTAAGGACAGAAAGGATCATGGTCTGATTGGCTATGTTCAAAGGGAAGCTCACATCGGTCATTTTTCCCTTTTTCCTCCACCCTGCTCATTTCTAAACCCTTTCCATTCCCTTTATAGGCCTTCCGAAACCCGATAAAGCTCCTTTTTGCTTTAGCCCCAAGCACAAAGCCCAAACCCACCATAGAACCTCACCATATGACTTTGCGTTGTCATAACTCATCACTTTTCATCTCCACTGTTGATCTTCCCCGCCGATCTAACGGCTCCCGTCAAGCCCGATAAAGAAACCCACTCGATCATTTCCCGCCATTAGATCATCTCCGAAAATATCCGATGGCATTTGATTTCATCACACCGGCAATATGATTGAATGATAGCGCGCGATGAGAGTGGTTTTTCTCTCTCATTCGCCGCTACGTGTCGATCGCTGAGTGGCATCGCTCAGTCCCGGGCTTTTACTGCTTTACGCCCAAAAGCGGTGCGATGAATACCTTTACCACCCAGCAAAACCGCTCCCGCCCGTTAAACTCCCGCGCAACTCCATTTCCCGATGACTGTCTGATCTGTCTGATGTAGATCTGATGGCCCCAATTAACTGCACTCCTACCTCGACCGATAGCCTCTGCCGAGCCATCTCCACCGTCCGATTCCTCGATCCGACGACCATCATTCCCTCTCATCCTGACTGTACATTGGCCCATGGATCCCACGTCCTTGACGATTCTGTTTGCCCGAAGGAGGAGATGACTAGCCATCCCAGTACCAGTCACAGTTAGTCCCCAACAACCACATTTAACAGACAGCATGGCCAAAGGGGAAAAGGATGAAGCAGGACCCTGTAACTGAATTTATCAGTTATGGACTCCACTGGTACGAGCACTCCAACTGCCTAAAAGGACAACACAACCCCTGAATGGATTAGATTCACTCACTGAAGTAAGCAAGCACGTTTAGAGACTCCAGCAGGCAGTTAAATGCGGTTGGTGGTCAATTATGACCCCTCCATACCTAAACGGCCAAGTGCCCTTATAATGTAAATATATAAATACCCAGAAACAAGATGTAATCAAGGTTGGCATTAGATGTAAGGTTCAACTTCTGGAGACTGTAGATATTTTGCCACTTGCAGCATCTCGTCTTCATTTTTAGCTAATACAAGCTTCTTTTGTTGTTAACTGCTCACTTTCCATTTTCCTCCGTTCTAAGTTTGTGCCTGAAATGCTGTGTTCTTGATCTTTTGAGGTTTAGCACTAGATAACTGTCATCTTATCTCTGTGTTAGATTGTTGAATGTATCACTAAATAGGTTACTCAGGTTTCTTTCTATCTGATGCAAGAGAGTTGTCATCCTATCTATGCATTAGTAGATTAGATTTATAGGTTTCTTTACTAGTTGCAGCCGACCATCACATGGTCTTATGCATTTGCTGGTGTGGTGAGTATTCTAAAGAGAATTCTAAAGAAAATCCTTTGGTAAGTTTATTGCATAACATGGATCATTCTTATCTTATATTTCCAAGTGTCATTTAGGAATATAAAAGACAAGATTTTTGGTATTGGATGTTACAAATCAATTGGACTTGTTTGGAAATAAAGTTGCTAGAGGAGAAATTACCATGGTTAAGGTTATAGCTCCAAACATGGCTTTGAAAGTACTTTATAAAATAATTCAAGCTCCAAAGAAGGACATATGTACATGCATTATTATGTAGAGCAATACAAAGTTTCAAAGCGTTAAGGTCCTTTCAATATGGAATTTGTATGTTCTTAAGAACATGTATTGTTACTAATGTATGATCTAGTGCACTTAAACGACACTGTAATTTATAAAGAACCAATTTATATTAAATCCTTTTTTGCTTTAGCTTTATTCCATGGATTTGGTGTTTAATTTCTTGGTGAAAGAATCACATGAAAATTTTATGTGATCATGATAATCTAAATATATGATTTACATCCTTTTCATAAAGGATGTTTGTTGTGAATATTAGTTGTTGTTATTTGTCTCAATTGAAGAAGATAAGTAGATGTTTTCCAAAATTGTGGAAGAAGATATATTAGTACTCTGGTTGCTTCCATGGAAGCAGTACAAGAGTTCCCAACAACAAAATAAGAAAAGTGATTTAATGTTGTGACTATGCTTTCTCGTTTATCTCGTAAATGTGGGATTGCAAATACTCAAATCATTCTAAGTTGGGAATCATTGTTCATAATGAATGTGAGGTTGAAAATATAATAGACTGGTGGTAAAATGGTTGCTTTTGGTTTGGAAAACTAGGTGCAATTATTTACAACAATAAAGTGCAAGTTGATCTACCAAAACCTTTTATCGATGAAGGGAATTTTTATCAAGTTGATTGCAAAGAGCTATGCCTGACCTTGTTTTTGTATGAGAGTAAAAGAAATTTCATGCCTTATATACATCTAAGCATACCTTTGAAGATTGATACTAAGTAAAAAAAATATGTTTTTATAAATTCCCACCGATATATATTTTAAAAATCATAGATATTAATTTGCTTATATCTTGCAAATTGTACATTTGATGGCTGTGAAAATTGGAGGAGAAATGCATTGTAGTAAGATAAAATAACATATAAAATTTCAAATAAATCCACATCATATTTTTCAAGAAAATGGGCATCTTCACTTACAACCATTTTGGTTGTTCTCAAATTTCATGCATATGTTCACTGCAATTTTTGGTGGGAAGAAGCATAAAGGTAATAAAAACAACTCCAAAAAATTCCCTAAGAAACCACTTGATAAATTATGAGAAAATGTATGACCAAATATGCTAAAATCTACTTCGGGGAATCTAGTAACCAATAATTGTTATACTCGTACTTCCACAAACTAAAATTTGCCACATGGGTTCTATGTGTAGATGCCATGAGATCGATCAACACTTATTGAACTAGTTCCAAACTAGATGAGGAGGATGTTAGCTCACGATCTAATCAAAATCAAAGTTATCTAGGATCCACAATATTGAAGTTTGGTTTATGTTAATTTTTCGAAGGGCTATATTGTTCTTTGCTTAGATAATTGCATTTCTTCATTAACACATTAAGTTCACCCCATATCATCATTTCATTATTCATATTTATATCATTATTCATCAACATATGCAAATATTAAGAAATAACAACATCATTATCATTAATGCAGCGGAACATAAAGGAATAATAGAAGAAAAGCATGCACACATAGAGACACCAGGATTGGTCTGAGACCAAGGAAAAACCCACCATGGGGAAAACCTTTCCAAATTATTATTATTCTTAGATAGTCATCAAATTATTCAACAAAAGAGAGTACAATGATCCATATCTTCGTCTATGCAACTAACTAGTAAAACAACTATGACATCCATGAAGTGAACCTAATCATGCTTATACTCAAAACCATGATTCTGAGGATTGTAATGTATTATCATTGTCTATAGTTGACTACTAAACACTGTTTTCACTGGGTGGAGTCTTCGAAATACTGAAATTTTATCTTTTATTCTCAGATGCATGGAGGAGGAGTTGTGCGAGCGACTATGGCAGTCTTAGACACTCGCTGGTGAACTGTATGCATGTGACTGGGGACAAATACACTTGTATCTGCCTCAAACCCCTAGATGCACCCTTCAGGATACTGTGCGAGCGACTGAGGTTTCCCATATGCACCCCTCACCACTCTGTGCGTCCGTCTAGGGACCAAACTGCTCGATCTAGTTTAGAAACCCTAGACGCTCCCTTAAGGATTATGTGTGAGTGTCTGAGACATCCTAGACGCACCCTTGACCACTATGTGCATGTATTTGGGGTTGAAAATTATCAGTTATGTGCATTCAACCGAGAAACAGAAACCCTAGATCCGTGTGAGCTTCAACCCTGTAGTTTTGGACCCTTGTGCAAACATTCTTTGTGAAACCTGTGCAAACCAAGACAATAGAAGAGAAGAGAAGATGACTTGATCAATATGTCCAAATGAGATTGAGGTATCTTCTATTTATAGGCTTCCATGAGGGTCCACTTGATGTTGAGGCCGACCTATCCAATTGCACATATGCATAGGGTTGACCTGATCCAATATACATGAGTGGGAACACAAATTCAAAAACCAACTTTGGCTCGTCCAAATGAGGTGATATTTTGGTTTATTTTGGTCCTCTTGAAAAGAGGAATCTATTGAAATTATTATCTTCATCAAGTGAGTTGTCCAAAGTGGAATTTGACTGCAGTTGCATAATTTTAACACTCCCTCTCAACTAGGGATAATTCCACCTGCTGATATATGTTCATCGATCAATATGCCATTCAAGTGTCATTGCGTATCGTCACTAATCATCTTTGTCATATATTCGTCATGCCACGACCATCCTGAGTATCTCATCATCACAAAGCATCAATATACATCTTGATATATCCCTTTCTTATTCCTTCTTATCTCTTGATAGTTCCTACTCATATGTTGAACATTTTGAAATCTAAAAAGAAGAAGAATTTTTCATCGGACTATGGTCCAAAATCTCTATCATTGGGCTCCTACCCAGAATCTCATCATCAATCATCATCAGAGAGCATATCATTAGGGAGAATGTCTCCACCTCCAAACCAATGAAAATGAGGAAGATCCTAATGGAAACTATTACCTCATGTCCATGATAGTGGGGAAGGTGTTATTAGACACTCTCACCTGATGTGAAGCAATAGGAATGAATGAATGCACATGGGTTTACGTTTCAATTTTATTGGCTAAGCATGAGGTCATTTTATTGTAGCAAGGAGGAGAACAAAATGTAATTGTTGCCACACAAGAACAAACACTTACAAACTTATGATTGTCACACAAGAACCAACCATAAGTTTCTCAATTGAAACTCAACCCAAAATGTAAGTGCTGCCACACAAAAACCAACAGTTACAAACTTGTGGTTATCAAATAAGAACCAACCACAAGAAAGTCAGTTGCAACTTAAGTCCCTCTAGCTCAATATATCAAAGGAAGAAGACATAGTCACACAATTCAAGAGAATTAGATGCAAGGTTTCATGCAAACATGAAACATTTTCAATTTGGGGGGGGGGGGGGGGGAAGGGTGTTGAGTTCTCAAAATTACCATTATTTTACCATCGTTTTTCACTAATTTGTAGCCATGAATTAAGACCATTTTAATATTTATATGTGAGATTAGGCTCCATATTTAGCATTGCATTTATTTTTTAAAGTGAGTTTATGATTAAATCTTAGAAAAATAGCATGTTTTCACTTATTCTTGAAAGTGAATGAGTTTATTGTTGATTACATTCATATTTGGAGATTCTAATAATGCATATTTTCACCACACGGCCTCAAATTCATATTTCATCTTTAACCTTTAATGATTTGTCATGGATTTGGATCATCATCAAATATCTTAGATGTAGAAAGAATATTGCACCATATACAAGATTAGTTTGATTAGTTTTGAATTATTAGCAAAGATCTTGTAAATATTTACTCAGTGATTTTTAGTTTCTACTTATTACTAAATGGTTGTAACCACAAGAGATATTTGTGGATTTAAATTAATTATTGTTTATCCTATTCTCAAAGACCCTTTATGTATAAATAAGAGTACCTTCTCCATTTCAAAAGGAGGACTCGTGGAGCATATGTCTATATTATGATGGAATAGAATAGAAATTTACTGTATTTCTCTTCACATAGTTTGTCATTCTTTAGTTCTATTAATAGTATGCTTTGATTTAGTTTACAATGTTATAAAGTAAGTTGCTACCTTATTCTTGGGGGAATTGAGATCACTCCAAATCGATCATGGTAGCCTTCTTTTTCCATATGTCTTCATTTGTTTTCTTTATTAAAGTATTTCCTTTTATCAAAGCTTGTTAATGGCAAGATTAATGGATCATGAAAAGAAAAAGTCTTATCCACATCAAACGACAACTTGGTGACAACAGGGTCTTGCTAATATGATGGTGTTCAAGTACATGGTTGTTTTCAAGATTGAATTTGTTTTCTTTGAGTTTATAAAGTTTTGGTGTGTTTCATTTATGCAAGTTGATTCTTAGTTATAAGAAAGAATCCACTTAAATTTTTATTTAAGGAATTGAGTATTTTGTTGCATAAACACTCTGGATATCAAGAGTGAAAGATTACAACAATTTTTTTTTCCCGTGTGGAAAAATTGTAATTTCCATTAATATTTGAAAATTACATGTTGTAGATGCTTGAAGAAGCATATGTTGTAGGATGGGGCGAATCACCCTTCAGATATGAAAAGTACAAAAAACCCTCATAAGGAGTGCTGATAGTAAGTGCATAATTACATGTCAAAATATAATATAGACAATATAATGTTCAGTGAGAATATGTACAAGTGTAGATCAAAATATATCAAGTAAATCAGGCCCTTACCGCCCCTATGCTATAATGTCAATATATGGCCGATGATAGTACTGATAGTGTTCCATATCCTTCTCCTCCTGAATCAACCATGTACCCCAAGGCTAGACCGTAGCCTCCTTGGAAAGCTGATCGGAAATCTGGTTGCGCTCCCTATAGATATGATGACATACAATGGTGTCAAATTGGGCCCTTAAATGAAGTGCATCATCCAATATATGTCTCAGAGTATATATACTGTTGAACCAATTTATAATGATCTTGGAGTCACTATAAAATTGTATATGCCTACACTGTTTTTCTAAAGCAAATTGCAAGAGATGTCTGAGGGTGATCAATTCAGCAAAGTTATTAGTCCCATTACTCAATCCCATCTATATTTTGAAGTAGTGGGTCTCGGTTAAGTGTAGTAAGGCTCACTCGCACAACCCATAGCTTGTGAAAACCCATCAAAATAGGCCCAGGGAATACTCTTGTCAATGACTTTAGTGGTGATGGTGCACTGGGGGGTAGGTCTATCCTCATCAAGAATAAAGGATTAAATGGACAAGACACGAGCAGATGCATGGTGTCAGAGGGGTATTGTATTATTGAAAATAAGTTTGTTCCGAGCTAGCCAGATGGCCCAACAGACTGATATTGGGAGATTCCTAGCTTTAAGTGGCCTAACAGTTGACCACCATGATTGCCAAGCCTCAAGAATGGTATTGCCTTTCCTGCTGATGGGTAATGGAAGAGAGGCTTGGATCAGGGCCCATAAATCCTTAGTAAGGGGACAATGGAGAAAGAGATGCTCAACGGATTTTGAGTCTTGTCAGCATAAACAACACCATGTGGGTCCATAAAAGGATTGCTTCATAAGGTTATCCCTAGTGGGTGCTTTATGACGAAGGACTGTCCACATGAAGAGTCTTATGCAAGGGGGGGCTTTCAAATTCCAGAGTATATTCCACCACTAGTCAATTACTGGTGGCCTGTGTGTAGAGAAAATAATAGGATATCCATCCTTGGGAGTGTATATCCCATGCTTCGCTTGTGCCCATATCAATTCATCATCCCCGTTAATAATCTTGACATGAGATTTTGTAAGGGAATTTGTATATCTAAGCCAATCTTGATGCCATATGTCAGGGATGCCAATTTGATTAGCTGTTTTCCAAGCCTGAGAAAATAAATTTGTATTCCCAGTGTCTGCAATGTGATCAATATGTGTGATGCCAACATTTGATAAAAATATGATCAAATCAGGTGGAAGTCTATAGGCATTACCACTGTCGATCCAAGGGTCCAAACCCACATGCACTGAGGAGCCCAACTTGATCCTCCAGGTCAATCTATCACATATATGTGAAACAGAGTTGAGTACCACTTTCCAAATAATGGATATTCCTGTCCTATTCCAAGAGGAAAGTCATATACAATCTAGCATTCGAAGGGGCCAAATGTATTTATGAAATACAACCTCAGTCCACAGGCTATGTATAGCGAGGATTTGCCAGTCCATTTGGCCGCTAGAGCAGTGGAAAAAAACTCGAGATATTTTAATCCCAAACCAACCCATTTCATCAGGAGGGCTATCAGCTCCCATCAAACCCATGCATAGCTATGACTATCCTAAACTCCCTTCCATATAAAAATTTAAATAAAAATGCAATGAACATTTATGAATAACATTATAAACAAATAAAAATAGAATCAATGAAGAACAATAACTTTTATTAATAAACAATAATTTTAATAATGAAATATTAAATATTAATATTAATATAAAAATTAGAATAACTAACTAGTTATTAAACAGTATAATCAAAGGGCTTAAATAACAAAAATAATTAAATTATAAATGAGTCGGCCAGTTTGTCTTCTCATTCAGCTTTTTCATATTTATACCTATCCTTCTCCTTCTTCCTCACAATTTGTCCTGATGATGAGTCTAGGTTCAGACTCGAAACGTCGACCATAAAATATGAGCACTGTGGAATATCCGAACTCCATTCAGAAATCTGCAACACAACCATTGAATTCTCCCAAGGATTCCCTTTAGGATCTAGGCCATGGACATCTAGTAAACTAGAGTCGCCTCCAAAGTAGATTTAATAAGTATCGACCTTCAAACCCTGGAGAGGTATTTATGATGCCAAATATTGGGTCCGCGTTCAATCTTTGCAACAAACTAGGTCCAATCTGTGACCTTGTAATGGAGGGGCTTTAGCCTGAAACAAAAGTACATAAGGTCATCATCCAAATATTGGTGAGTATAGGGAAATCTATGGAGAGCATATTGGATCTCATTAGGTGAACATCTAGAAGTTGTGATGGGAGATGTTCATGCATTGCACTCCATTCTAGTTATTGTGCAAAAAAGATGCATAATAGAGTGTAAATATGCCAGATCCCCAATAAACCCATTAAGAAAAATAAGGAAATCATCTACAAATAATAAATGTGTTAAGATGCAATTATTAGTAATCTTGATACCCTGTAGCCGTCCTAATTTGCACTCTTTAGAGATGAGGTGACTAAGGCCTTCCATAATAAGCAGAAATAATAAAGGAGAGAGATGGCATCCTTGTCAAAGTCCCCTTTCGACATGAAAAAAGGAGGATGCTAATCCATTGATGAGTACAATGAAGGAGACCTTTGTGATGTAGCACATGATCCAATTGATAAACTCCAAAGGAAATAAAAAATGTGTTAATAACATCCGTAGATAAAGCCATTTATTACGGTCAAAAGCCTTTGCAAGATCAATCTTGAGAATCATACCTTTCAATTTCTTTGTTTTGATAGAGTGAAGTACTTCTTGGTCCATGCCAACATCATCATGAATTTGATGATTATTAAGAAAAGCAAATTGTTCAGGCGAAATATGGGTAGAGAGAATGGGTCTGAGCTAATTGACAATGATCTTGACAGTGATTTTATAAATGCAGTTGCAGAGGGAAATAGATCGAAAATCATTGAAAGATTCAGGACATTCAGATTTCGATATGAGAGCAATGAAAATGGAGTTGAAGGCCTCATACAAATGCCCAGAGGCAAGTCATTCCTCAATGATGTGAAGTAAATCCCCACCCAATAAGTCAAGCAAAGAAAGATAGAACTCAATCGACCAACTGTCTGGACCAAGACTTTTGTCCTTCTTAAACCACTTAAGAGTGTTCTCCAGCTCCCCTATCGAGACTGGCTTAAGGAGATCCTCAACATCCTCTTGTTCCACATAGCGAGGAAATAAGCCCGCCACACTTATAATTTCTGCCAGTGATGCTTCTCGAGGATCTCTATAAATATTTATGAAGTGAGATGAGCCAAGAGAGGTCAATTAATGAAAGGTGTGAACTCTATGTCCTTGTTCATTATTCATCTACCAAATGGTGTTTATTGTGCAGAGCCCATTGGAAAATTTATGATAGAATTTAGTGTTATCATCACCCTCTTTCAACCAAATCGCTCTGCTCTGAAGTATCCAAGATTCCTCTCTATCCTTCAAAATTTTATCCCGTTCAGTTTCTAAGATGATGAGATGTGACTTTGAATCATCACACTGCTATCCCCTACCATATTCATCCTCAAGGGTTGCTATCCCAGACTCAATAGAAAGAAGGGTATTATCATCCTGCATTCGCTTGCTATGGCCCATCTCATAGATATTCGCTTGAGATTTGTAAGATTGTTAGAGAACGTTCCCCTTCGAGATAGATCAACCCGAGATGGGGGGGTGTGCCTTCCAATATTCGGAGACAAGACAAAGATATTCAGGATCCTTCAGCCAAGTAGCATTGAATTTGAAAGGTGCTTTTGGTTTATGATCAAGTCCACTGGTCTCAAGATAAATGGGTGAGTGATCTGATAATCCCCTCGTTCCAACCCATTATTTGTAGTTATGGGTGTTTCCAATAAGTCTCTCCTTAATGAGGAAACGATCCAATCTGTGAGCCAACGTTGCCTCCCCAGTCCTTTGGTTCCTCCAAGTGGGCTGAGGACGAGCAATGGGAATGTCAATGAACTTGTGCTCCTCAAGAAGGGATTCAAAATAATCAGATAGGGGATCAATCTAGGCATTGTGACCCCATGATTTAGTGTGTCGAATGGATAAATTAAGATCACCACCCGAGATTATATTATCGACTTGTAGAGGGCTTGATTTAAGGAGGTGTTCCCAAAAGGTAGTCCTATTATCGCAGGGGCCATAGACATTAATCAACTGAATCTCTAAACCCAAGTCAGAAGAGAGCCATAACCTCCCCAAATATTAGATAGTTAACTAATCTAGGGTTATATCCAAAAGAAATACTCGCTGATCTCCCTCGCATATCAAGAGCATGAAAAATCCATCCAGGTATTGTAGATTCCAAGGCCGATATAATATGATCAATAAGACAAAGGGTCTCTTGTAGAAAACGAGCATCTTCCCACTCTGTATCCAGGAGTCTTCTGAATACTAGTTTTTTAGCGGGAATAACTAACCCTCGGTAGTTAAGGGAAAGCCACTTCATGAGGGGGAAGACTCAAGGGTATTCTGTGCTCTAAGAACCCGATCAATTGCTAGTTGTCGACCTGCTACAACATCTATACCACCGTAATGAATAGTTTTTGAGATGGAAGATCGGCGTCCCCGAGAAGGGTTATGGGGCAGACGGGGAGAAATGATACCAATTCCATAGGGATCCTTAAGTGATGGATGATTCAAAGATCGAAGGTTGTAGGAATGGGAGGGGTGAGAGGAATCCAAAGTCTTCGAAAGGGGAGTCGATAGGGGGGGATCAGGTAAGGAGGGGGATAGGATAAAATAGGGGATGGTTGAATCAAAGGACAGGTCAACGAGGGGGTGGGGTGTGTGAAAATGTAGAGTTACAATGTGTAGATGAGGATAAACACAGAAATGTAGATATAGAAATAGAATTGACAATGGAGCAAGTTTGAGTATTATCCGAAGAGAGCGCAGGAACAACCACCGCCCGAGCCCTGGTGAGAGGAGGCGAGGGAGGCCGGATCAGAGTGGTGTCATGCATCTTCTCGCAAGCCTTTGCTGATGTCAAGGGAGAAGATCCAGTAGGAGTGCAATGATTATGAGAGCCCAGAGCATTCACCTCTGCCTCTATCTGATCCTCAAGAGGAGTAGGGTGCTTAACCAAGGGACAATCCTTATATAAGTGCCCTACCTTGTGACATTGCCGACACCTGAAAGGCACCCCTTCATAATCTAGTATTTGAATATGAGTGAAGTGTTTCTAGTATAGGGTTATCATCTCCTCCAACCCTTCCCTAGTATCCAAGTGAACTAGGATTCGAGCCAAAGACATGTTGCTAGAGGTAATGTAGGTTTTGTCATGATCAAGGTAGGTACCCAATGAATTACCAATATGCTTGAAGATGTCATCAGACCAGAATTGTGGTGGTAGACCGAGGAGTCCCACCAAAAGATGTTTGGCCCCCAATTTCTCCTATGCTAGATCAAACATAGAGCTCCATCTCTTGAGCAGGACAATACTGAGCTCAATATGCCAGTACTTGGAGAGAACCCACGATATGTAATCAACATGATGGAAACGAAGAGCGAATCAGCCTTGCGCAATGGTAGTAACAGATCAAAACTTAGAAAGAATTTGCCCCCAAATCTCATTGATCCATTGTCAAAGTCTGTCTATCAAATAGGTACGACCATGGACCCGCCCTACTAGAACCCGATCCGCAGTATCCACTACTTCCCCCATCTTAATTCCTTCCCCAAGGCAGAGTGAAACGCCCTTGTTCTTTGCCTTTACACACTTAGTTTTCTTCACTTGCTTCGGTTTCTTGCCAACTCGAGGGGTAGATTAGGGTTTAGGAGGAAGTTCCTTCTCATCTGCTCATTGATCTATATCTCCTTTCACCATTCTGATTGACGTCCCTTCAAAAAACCCAGATGTGGGTGGTCCAGATACCAAGTGGCCATTCAGTGGATCAATGGATGGCCCGGAGGATATTACCGGGACTAGGGTTATCGAAACAGAGGAAGATGGTATAGGGGTATCAACAACAGAGGGAGAGAAGGTATAGCTCACCGGGTGAAAAGGAGAGGCAGAGTCAATGCATGTAGCCTAGAAAATGTAGGGATGCCAGAGAGGGAGGAGGGTTAACTGAATCTGACCAGGGGAAGGAGACATCGGGCAAGGGTTCCATCGGACATGAGGAGCTAGGGCCTGTATGAAACAACATGGTAACTGCTAAAGAGTAATCATAAAGGGTTGCAGGGGGAGAAGAAAATGACTCTTCCAATATCGGTAGAGGTGTGGTCGTCCAGATGGGGACTGAGGCAAACGGGTATTTCGTATAATCCACCAAATCCATCTCCATTCCACCGTCTTACTGACAAACCGTGATAAGTTAGTAGGAACCGTGCCAACTGCCAGGTTGGAAAGTAAACAGAGAGAAGTCAGTAACCCCAGAGTGTCCGCAGGAAGGGCGCCAGTGTAGTCAATATGTAGGGTATGCAGGGAGAAACCCTAACCCTTCTCAGTGCAGGTTCAAGTCACATGCAGCTGCACCATCCTCATCTTTTCCGGAGCCTCATATTATTATTTCAGCAAACCAAAATTTTCTTGTCCTAATTGTCACAATTTGATAGAATTCCGAAGTATTGTTACAATAAGACCTAAAAGGGTACCTCCTTGCAACAACTTATACATATGCAATTCATGTATATATAAATTTAAGTGAATAATGTACTCTTGTATTGTTGGATAATTTGTTGATTTGCATTTTATTTTGAGTTTACTTTGTAATTTGGAGTCTTTTTTTATTACAGTATAATATGATCATGCACCTCACAAGATTACGTACTTAAAATTGATAATAAAATGCATCAGGATTTATACATATAAATTAGTTGACATTTTTGGCATCATTGTTAGGGAGTAGGGTAGTAGATTATGATCAAACACAGAGTTATCGAGGAACCACAATATTGAAATTTTCTTGATATGCACATTATTGGGTTATGAATGAATGCATGGGGCTTTATTTTTAAATCTTATTGGCTAAGCATGAGGTACTTTTGTTGCAACACGGAGGAGAATAAAATGTAAGTGTTGTGTTACACATCCTTTTGTCACATTAGGAAAATGATCGTCAGTTTGGATCTTTCATTATCCATAAAATTGTTCCAAACATCCCCTTGCAATGTTAGAACCCAAATAATCCTAAAGAGAATGAAATTCCTAGATCTCAAGGCCCAAAAACCTAATTTTGACTTCTTGTGCAGTTCCCTAGTCAGTTTATGCACATACGCAAAAGAGACTATTAGAAGCTACACAAAAGTGTGCTATGCCTTACACTATGGCCTGGACACATGACTTAACTCAAGTAAAAAATAAAAAGTAAAGTCTAGAAGCTTTGTTAGTCAAATCTTTCCCAACTAACAACTTCGAATGGATGCCTACTCAAGCCTGATAACTCCCATCATGGAGCTACTTCCCTCTCTTTGTGGATCCCCTATCCCACCATTTGTGGATCTCATCCCTTAGGAAGAGGATCCCAAACCTCCTCCTCTTGGCCTATAAATCAAATATAGGCTAGAGGATTGGAGAGGACTATTGAAGGTAGGCTTATGCTGCAAAATTAAGCTATGATGATTTTCATCCAAGGAGAGGGTTGCAGATTGTGAGAAGAGGCTTGTAACATCAAGTCTTTGAGGTTGTCATTTTTTTCTCCCTTTTATTCAATAAAAATCAATCATTCTTTCCTAATCACGTCTTCTCTGATATAATTTGTGGGATTCTTTGATCACTCACATAGGTTATGATTGGTTATTGATTCAATTTATGATATATGTTGAGCTAAGTAGTTCATTTATCTTTCATTCCATATACTAGATGCTTTGATCTTCTATGTGTTTCTGTCTATTCAAATATCCTTTGAAACATTATTAAGATGTTGTGGAAATCACTGGAACGATCTCTAAAGCATCAAGGAGAAGCCAATTGTGAAAAGAACTGAAAGGGAATTTGACAGGAATTTCGATAAACCGGTAAGTGATCTCTTGCATATTACTTGTTTCAATCAAACGTAAACTAAGGAAGGTAGAAATTCTTTCTTGTTTGTTACTAGATTTCATTTTATATTTAGGGAGATGTGTCTTGCCTGCAAGAGGGATTAGTTTGCCTAACAAATTGATGACTCTATTGGGGAACGTCTTACTCTTCATCATTCTCTTTGTTTGACCTTTGATCCTTTTTTTTGTAGTCCTCCTTAACTATTCGGAAATATTGAAAATATGGACTTTATGATTTATTTGACTTGTTTTTATTTTTTCTAAAAAATTCACGCTATGCGCACTTTATCTTTAGGCCTAGAACATATTTCTGCACACTTTTTCCTTTGAAACAGTGCACATGCACAATGGATTGTTCTATGGCCAGCGCACATACCTAGAATGTTTGAGAATTTCAGTTTTCTCTTCATCAAGTCTAAAAATTTTGGTTTTTCCTGTTTAAATACACTTGTTTATACCTTCATTGAGTCTTTAGAGTGTTGTGAAAGAGTTTGCTTGAAATTTTCTTGTTTTAACAAATTAGGGTAAAGCTTCATCTGGTGTGTGCTCGATCTATCAAAAGAAAGATCAATTAGTCTTGGTTTGTTGCTTTCTTGTCTTTCTTCTTTCGGACAGATCAGGTCTTGTGTTTATTTTTCTCTTTTGTGAAAGAATGTTTCGTGAATGAAAATCAATGATTTACAAGGAGTATTTTTTATGAAAAGTGCTTCTTATGTTGGTTTTGAAATGAAAAAGTTATTTTTCTTTCATTACTAAAGTGTTTCTGAACTACTCTTGCCTACAAGTAAATTCATAGCATTCATTAGGAAAAAATCATTTTAGTGTTGAATGGTTTCTTCATGCATTTTGGAATTTTCGAGTGATTGTATGTCAAAAAGGAAAGTTTCTTTATTTTTTGAGTTATTGGGAAAAATTGAAATTTTAAAATTTAATTTTTGTATTTGGGTATTCGAAATTGAAGATCTGCATTTAGGAAAAGGGATATATTGGGAATATAAGAGTTTTTTCCATTTCCATTGAAAATTTTAAAACAATATATCCTTACTTCCATTAGTAATTCGCTAAAAAGAAAAGATTACAATTTCATCTTCAATTGCATTAAGGATTTGCGTCAAGTCATAATACCATTAGTTTCACGTCCATTACCTTTGAGTAAGTAACAACTCTTTAAATCATCGCTAATAAAATCAATTTAGAAATTTTTATTATTTTAGGGCTCTTTTCCACCTACATTAGATCAGGTTGTAGGGCTTTGGAATAGGGAAGTGAGTTAACTTTCCAAAGTTGCAAACAAACATTATCATCTTGCAATAGGGAGTAAATCCACTTACTTTAATTTGGCTCTGGGAAGATCCCCTTACAAAGGAGTTAAGAACGAGATCAGTCAGACCTAGTGGAGTGATCGACCCCACTTCATTGGTTACAGTAGAGTGATTTACACATATTAAAAATGGTGTCGAAAGGTACTTGGGAGTCACTTGGAAGTAAACCTCAGATTAACCATGTTGAGGAAATTTCAAGGGGATTGAGCTTTGTTACTCTTCCCTTGCGTTTACGTCCGATTTGTGATTGCCCCCCAAGGTTAAATTGTTTTACGCGATAAACTTAGAGACCATAATATTAGGGTTATTACCTAAGGTGATGGCGGAGGAAGTCTCTATTGTACCTGGAACAAACGTTGGATAGACTCACTTAGACCTTTTTGGAGGGTATACTTCATTCAAGATGCCATAAATGAAGTTAACTTACACTATATCATGTACATTAAGTAGGTTGTGAGGGTAACTGGTTCCACTTGCTCTATCTTTAGCCACTTTTCACTTTGATCTCTACGACGTTGGATTTCATCACCAACTAGTGATTTCGCTATGAAAATCTTGTTTGCATGGGTTGATTCCTTAGATTTACTAGCACAAGTTATTTTCTTGTTTTTAATTTTTAGAAACCTTAGGTTTGGATTGTGAATATTGTTTGATTTCTTGATAAAATTTCATCGTGGATGATTCACCAAGGCATTCACGTAGAATGCATGGTTTACCCCCTGAATTTACACTTAGTCAATTAGAAAATATTAAAAATGAAAGGTCGACATCAATAGGATTTGGAACCTCATAACAACCCAAAACATCTACATTTTTAGAATCTGAGACAATAGAAACTGAAGTGAATCCAAAGCAAGAAGTAGAATCTGATTTAGTTTATTCTGGCTAGAAGTTATCGAAGTTGTTCAAAGTGAATCTAATACTAGTGAAGTTTCAGACA
The DNA here is from genome assembly GCA_000404065.3 of Pinus taeda. Taxonomy (NCBI): domain Eukaryota; kingdom Viridiplantae; phylum Streptophyta; class Pinopsida; order Pinales; family Pinaceae; genus Pinus; species Pinus taeda. The sequence goes on along the minus strand of APFE031627750.1, from coordinate 47,424 downwards.
CAGAGTTAACTAAACCAAAAGTAGAAGAACCTGAGTCTGGTATTTCTCAACCTGAATCACCTTCAACTATTATAGTTCCTACTCCTACTCCACCTTCACCTCGAAGGAAGCTTATAAGTACGACTGGATTACCACCTGGTTTAATTAATATTGAAGATATTACTGGGAATGAGGAGGAAGAATCACCTCACATTCTAGTTACCACTGGTGAACCAAGAGTTTTTCCAAGAGTTCCTTTCGATCCCTTCCAACATGATCCTTGGTATTCTATCCCTTTGAACTTTTTAGGTTCTAGTTTTCCACCTCACCGCATTCCTTTTTATTAACCAAGACGAACCATGTCATAAATTCCCCTTGGGATTCAACCTACTAATACATCTATGTTTAACATCTCTCTGGAGTCACTATCGTATGGTGGTCCATTAGTTCATCCTGGATACCAGTCACTTACTGGGACTTTTTCAGGAGCTACTCCTTCTCCTCAACATTCTACTTGGTCATCCGGTTTATCTACATCTACTATTTAGAGCATGACATCCATGCTTGAACTACTTTTGGCATCAAACCAATATGTTCACATGGTATCTGATAACTTAGGTAATCCTCAAGTGATCGCAACTAGCGTTTATTACCTGCCTGGGGGGAAACCACCTTATCCTCCACCTAGAGGACATCCTGTTGTCGGATCCTATCCTACAATTGGAGCACAACCATTTACTGGAACTTATGGTAAGATACCTCAACTTGGTCTGGGTCAACCTATTGTGGCTAAACCCTTGATTGGTATTCCTTATCTAGGGATGAATACTATTTGGAACCCTGCTTTTTCTCAACAACTTGTTCCAATTTCTCCACAAGTTCTAGTTTATCAACCTGTTTGGCCCACTCGACAATATATTCCTTAAATACCTATTCTAGTATTGTTGTACCTATCCATCAACTTGTCCATGGAATTCCACAAACACCTATCCAAAGAATTTCACAAACACTTGTTCAACAACCAACTCAACAGCCTGTTAGGCAACCAATTTAACAAATTGTTCAGACATCTGTTATGAAACCAATTCAACAAATTTTTCAAACACTTGTTCAACAACCGGTTTCGATATCACCTTAGACACCTATCCCGGGAGTATCACAAACGATAGTTCAAGTTAGCCCTCAAATACTTGTTCCACAAACTACACAGGACATCCCTCAGGCATCTTCTTATCAAACTGGTCCTATTGTCCAATCTTTTTAAGGCCAAACTTTTCAAAGCCCACCTTTTCAAGGTCAAGCTTTTCAAATTCCACCTTTTCAAGGTCAAGTTTTTCAAAGTCCACTTTTCCAAGGTCAAGCTTTCCAAAACAATCATTTTCAAGGTCAATTTATCCAAAGTCGACTTGTTCAATGTCAATTTGTTGAAGGTCAACCTTTGCAAGCTCAACTTGTACAGGGGCAATATTACTTGGGTGAAATGGGTAAAAGTCAACCTTTCCAAAGTCAACCATACCCTAGCCATACTTATCAAGTTCATGTTCAATCACAACTTGGTATGATTCACCCTAGTTACCCCGGAGGAATGCAAATTCCAACCGCACATGCTATTCCAAGATATTTTGGGTATCCTCCTCTAGGAGTTGGAATTAACCATAAAGGTTATCAAACTATACAACAAGACCCCAATCGATAGCTACCGTTCATCCCAACCCTAGATTTACCAAATTTATCCCAACTAACAAATGATCCTATTTATTATTATCCTTTTGGGTCTGTGATTCCTACCATGTTATCGAGTGATATATCAAAGTTTGAAGGAAAATATGGAGAGGGCTCATCAAATCACGTGATGACATATCATCTTTGGTGTGCATTGAATTCACTAATCGATGATTCTATTAGACTTCACCTTTTCCAATGAACTTTAACCGGTTCGACAACCAAATGGTACATTGAGTTACCACACGCTTTTTTACATAATTTCAACTCTTTAGAAACAAAATTTTGGACACATTTCCAGCTACCGATTCGATATGAAATTGGTACTGAAAGTTTGACTTCTCTAAACAATCAAAATCCACTTACATTTCTGATCATATACATGAATGGAGACGTAGGCGTTGACTAGTCAAAATTTTATTCCAGATCAAATTTTAGCTGAATGGTTTACGAAATCATTGCTTCCCGATATTATAGAGGATTTTGCAAAAGGATGTGTTGTAACATAAGAGAAAGTAATTTCCAATGCCTAGTACTTAGACTTAGTCTATACCCAATTTGTCACCTTGTACAAGAAAGTCTCGAATCTAACTCGCCTAACAATTTTAAATGATCAATCAAATTAAACTTCTACAGGATCTAACACCGATTATGGTGTAATTGGTTTTGTCAACCAAAAGTATAAGGGTAAAATTAAGAATTCTAAAATCACTTAGACTTTGGATATACAAGATTCACTCGCTGGAAACCTTTCTCGGCAAACTATTTCTGAAATTAATGTCGTAGAATTAGCTATTGGAAAGAATCAATTGTCTGGGGGTAAAAGGAAGGGGAAAGGTAAAACAAAACAAAATGCTTCTCCAAAAGAGAAACCCACTAAAAATCAACCTACTAATGAGAAAAGGAAACATCATTATCCTTGCCTAATATGCAATGAAGATGATTATATGAAGGAATGCCCGCATCAGGCAGAGGTTACCAAATTCATAAAAGGTTCTCCAACTCTCGTTGTTTTGAAGGATCCCTTTCCTTCTCAAGACAACAAAATGGTTTCACATAACCTATCTTCTTCTTCCACATTGACAGATATCATGATGATGTCTTTGCAGCAAGTTATGGTAGCAACGAGATCAAAAGATTGCAAATCTAAGTGTTTTGTAGTCGATGGAAACAAGACTAGTTCATCTAGCCAACCTTCTAATTCAATTCTTCCTCCTCCTTCTGAACCATTATAGATTGAGAAATTGAACCTTGGCATGATGATTCGACCACCTCCCAAAGGTGTTCTTTGAAAAATCAACTTTCAAACCACATGCTAGAGTTTCTTAAAACTATAACATCGTTGAACACTCGACTATGTCTCCTTCAACAATGTCAACTCTTGAAGTGTTGCAAACATGTCCAGCAAAAAGAAAGTTATTATTGTCAGATATTGGAGCAATTAATCCTTAGGATTCTAATATTATTATATTTGATATTGAAATTCATAAACCTTGACTCCCACATCAACCGGCATTCCAAATAATATTTTTTGTCAAAACCAAATGTGTTTCACACAGTGATTGATGAAGGAGCTTCTACGTGTATCATGTCTATTGCCTATTAGAAAGATTTAGGTTCTCCAACTATCAATTAGTCACCTACCACTTTGAAGGCCTTGGATGGAAGAGGTTTTTGTCCTTATGGAGTCCTAAATGATCTAACCATAGAGTTAGAAGGTAATATAATCGTGATCAAAGTTGAAATTGTTGATGCCCAGTGTTGTGCAGGGAATCCTTTATGCGGACATAAATGATCCCTCTAATACTATGGGAGGATCTAGCAACAAACTAGAAAAATATGTGCAAACTTTCCTAACTTATACTAGAAAACACAAAGGAGGATAGATGACCTACCTCGCTTTGATGCTAAAATCCGTTGGTGTCGTCCTTGATTCTTTCACTTCCAAGCTCAATCTCCTCTTCGTCATTATGGAATAATACCTCCAAGGAAGATCATGTGGATACAACAAAAACATACATAGAAAAATTCATTCCAATATAAACCATGTAACAAATCAATGTGTATTACACTAAATGAGCAATCATTGACACATTTATGGAAAGCAAATACATAATGTATTATTAATAAATTGTAAAGGGAGAATTAAAACCACTTAAGCCTTGATGTTGGAAGCCTCCTTTAGGTGAGTTTCCAATTCCTAGCCTTAACCTTCAAGCACTCCTTTCTCCTTAGCAAAATGGGCATCATTTAGGCATAGTTCAACACCAGGAAGGCAACCAAGCAATAGCCAACCAGTTGTGGATAATAGGGATCTCATTTATAGGTAAGGAGAGGGAGTTAAGGATCCATAAAAGGAGGGATAGGTTCCACAATTTGAGGAAAATATCCATAAAAGTAGGATCAAGGACCAAGAATGGTAGATCTCATTCCAATCCTTATTCACATGTAACTAACTTGTCGTTATCGAGACTTCTAGTAAGAGAAGCTTCTCCTCCACTTTAGGAAAAAATGCCTGAAGAGGTTTAGTGTGGGGTTTCCTGATAAAAGTCATGCTAGCAGCTTTAGGTCAACCTAGTGCAACAAGGTACCAACACAGGTTACTAGTGATGCAAAAAGCATTGATCCTGAAAACAAGGTTTTTTGACAAGTTTCTCTGGAAATATTTCAGGGCAAGTTTTTCTTTTGTTCTCCAGGGATGCTTCTAAACATGTTTCATGGTGAATACACTGACAAATTTCATTATTTTGACACTTCCGGATACGATACGAGGAGTGTGACAAAATAATGTGTAACAGATTCCCACTAAAGCATGAAGGCAGAACAGGAAGTGATGGGTGAAATGATTTACAAGTCAAGGCAAGGACCTGAAGAAACACCATTAGGAGACTTGCAAATAAAGCATGATAGAAGATAGCTGACATCCATGATGTAAGTATGTTGAATAATACATCTCTGATTAGGCATCTAACAATAAATGAATCCACTACATGGACACAACCATCCAAATATAAGAGACCATGTGTATGGATCCACGACATAGATGCAACCATCCAAATAGAAGGGATCATGTGTACAATCATGAATATCTAATATCTCCACACATGATGGATTTATTAGACGAAATCCAGGGTCTTCATCTCAGTCTCGATCTAACCAAAGTATGAATCACACCATGTGAATAGACATGTCGAAGTCTAACATGGTAAAAACCACCTGATTACTAGCCAATGATGTGAACCATTAATAGGAATGAGAGAAACCAGCAATAATGACGATGGTTCTCAAGATACAACAACATAATCTGTGAGTGTGAACAATGAAGTTGAATTCAAACACACACGTAATCATTCGACAGAAGGCCAATGATGTGAACATATCATCAAATGTGAAGAAAATGCCATTGAGGCATGCAAGCTCCAAGGTATTGAAAGGGAGTTTCTAGATCATCTTCCTGGATAATGAGTTGGAGTTGACATGAAGTGATCCATCGAAGGAGTGACATAATGTTTCCCACATCATCAAAATGAAAAATAATATTTTTCAGAGATGGCAAGAGTGATTCAGGATTGTTGAATAAAATTCAAACAGGGTATAAGTGTTTCGAACTTTAGAGGGGACTTCTCCTGAACATATCAGTGACACGACTTTGGAATTTGGAAGAATTTGACTCAACATAGGATCAGAGGTCATGATGACAAGAAGATATAATAAGATTAGGGGCAAATGGATTCCAAAAACCCAAGCAGGTAAGTGACGATGTAAGGATAACCCAAACCCGACATGAGATACAGAAAAGTGTCATGTTCAAGAGCGACATGTTGCCTTTATACAGAATTCAGGACATGTTTACTTTCATTTTTCCCCACTATTTATACTAAGTACCTCATTATTTTTTATCTCAAGCTTGAATAGGATACCATATGCTTGTCGTATAAGTTCATCCTTCGGATGAATCCATCCTAGTATCCTTAACGAGCCCTAAGAAGGAGTAACTCGATCTCGTCATGGTGACAAGTCCTTCGTCATTTCAGTTTTACGATTCCGACAGAGGGGTAACTTGATGTTAGGCCCCTATACTACTAGTGTCACCCCTTATTGTTATTAGTACAAACCACTTATTATATTGATGTAGCCATGTAGTGCCCATATTGTTACTATTGTGCCCCATAGAAGCCCACTATTATTATTATTGTTATGTCGGCTCTTGTTATGTTATGACCCCTTAGACTCCTATATATAGAAAGGAGGTCTTTTCATTTGTATCATCCAAGAATTGTTCATTTATGTAATGTAAAGGAGGTTGCCCCCTCGAAGAGGCTGAATTCTAAGTCGTTGATCTATCTTTTCTATCTTTTCTTGAGCTGGTTTCATAACACAAGAACATGAGATGTTGGCATTTTTCCAGGGCCAAAAACTCTCCCTCTTAGAGAATAAAACCCACACAAAATTCTTCTTATAGAGATCCCAATTAACAAATACCAAGACCATGATCCTTGAACTACTATGCCACACAAGACCAAGACATCAATGCTCTTCTTCATTGTTGTTGAGATCATCATCATTGTTGCTTCATCATTGTTTCACTTAGATCATTGCAGCTTTCTCACCAAATTCATCTCTACAACACCATTATTATTGTTACATCATTATTTCACCTTGCTACATTACCACCAAGATCTTTGTTGCCTAGACCATGATTGTGACTAGGATCATGACTATATGTAGAAGATATGCCGAGATTGTATGATGATTGCTATCCTCTTTTTTGAATACTCTAAGTTTGTAAGACAATGATTGTTGTGACTGTGTTTATAGTATATATGTTGAGACAGAGTATTGAGATAGTTGTGACTTGTCAAAACTCCCTCTTAACGAGGGACTCTTTTATGCATCAACAACTTTTTTCTTCATGGGTCCTTCAACTGCTTGATCAACTTCTCTCCTTGATGTCATGAATGTTGTGTCTATCTTTCCGTCCCAACTAGGGAGGATATCATGTGTCCTCATTTCTCTTCATGTTATTCACCTAGACTTATAGTTGTTAGTCCTGGTCTAGTGCATGACACATGAAATAGAAAAGCACAATTGTCACTCCTTTTTAATTAGGGGTGATCCAATCCAAGCTCCCTCTTGATGAGGGAATTTTCAGAACTCCCTCTTAACTAGGGATGCTTCTATACATCAACAACGTCTTTCTTCATGGGTCCTTCAGCTACTTGATCAACTTCTCTCCTTGATGTCATGAAAATCAGTTGAGCTTCTTCCTTGTAGGGAAACAACCATCAATCACTTTCCTCCTTGGTTCATCATGTCATCCATTTCTTCAAGGAAAGTGACCTTATTCATATCTAGAACCTTCATTATATGACTACTTCTTTCTCATCATCCTTCTTCTATCCACCACATGAATTCTAGTTGCACTTGTATTTACAACTCTTGTTTGAGTAACCCTTCATTATCCATATATTATTCAAGAAATCAAAACATCATATTAAATTAAATCATACATTATGAGATGGATCTTCATCAGTACATCTTCTTGAAGGTATCATCATCCTGCACACATATTGACACATATCCCAAATATATCCATTCTCAGGGGTCTTCATCTTTTTCATACTTTCATCAGAGTCTTCATATCTTTCTGGGAGATTTCCTAGTCAAATATTCTTGTTATTTTGGATGTTGATTGCCTTCATCATGGTTGCATATCTCACAATCTCTTCCTTCCTCACACATTCCATTCCTAGGAGCTTTCAATCAGAATTTCTTCATTGTAGTCAACCACCTCATAATTCATATGAGGACATATTATGTTGATTTCATCTAATGTGACTTATGCCTTCCTACATCCTTTTAGAGGAGGAGATCCTTTTTATCTTGATTATGCTTCTGAAGATAGGAGAACCTATCCATGTTACCTACAACCATATGACATGACATTATAATATTAAGCACAAGAATACGTACATTATTTTACCTTCAGGTCATCGAGGCTTCTTCCAGCAACTTCCTTGATTGAAAAGATATGCAATCCCTTGTTCTGCTTCATGTCATCATATCGTCATCTCATGATTTCCATAATTTGGAGTTCTTGTTGAAAGACTTGCTTCCTCTCTAGATTAGTGAACCCTACGATGAGGATTCCATCAGAGAATTTTGAGGATCTTGTATAACCCCAACTGGAAGATGTTTCCTTTTTGACTTGATGTGTGATAAGCCTTGTCTTAGATGACTCCTTCCTTTCCTTCAATGTCCACTAAGGTTCCCAAGAGATATATCCTACATGTTTGTCTGTCATGGATTTTGCCCTTCATGATTCCCATGGTGATGTCACGAGCTCTTGTTTATAATGCTTCCATGATGCCATGATGCATCTTATTATCATTGTCATATTTTATAAAACAAGATTTAGGAGCTTATGATAGGAAACTTTTGTGAGATATACTATCTTACTCATAGGAGAGATTTATTACTCCCTTTTTCCTTGGCCCTTTTCTTTAGCTTCCTCCATCTTTCAGTGATATGAGCTTCCAAAATATTTCTATAGCATTGAATCTTATCTATATGTTTTTTGTCTTACTTCAGGACCAACCTTGACTTTCCTTTCTGCACATGGTTGAGTTCTTTTAACCTTCAATATTTTTTCCATCAACTTGTCTTTCTCTAGCATAGAGACCACAAGTTGTTAAATAAGGTAACCTTATTTTTCATGGACATTTGAGATCTTGGCTCCACAATTTCTCCTTCTCCTATTTTAAGCTTCAACCTTGTAAGCATTAGAAAAAACTTGCAAACAAATCAAACCTTCACAATAACTTGTTGCTCTGATACCAAAATGATCTGAATATGTAAACTTCAAGATTTTTAACAATTTGCAAGTGAAAATTATGTGTTTTGGGAAGAGGATCAATTTAATAAACACATAAAACAAGTGAAATTAACCACAATTTATGACCAAACATAGATAAAATAAGCATATCTGGAACACATAACACAAAACATGTTAAAGGAGTTCACCCCTCTCCTGCGCTACATCTCCTCATCCATCTTCCAATTAGGGACTCTTTCATTAAGTGCTAAAAAGTGTGTTTATATGCTTTTACATTATCCAAACAACAAAATTGATGTCTCCAATGGATTCAACTGTCAAAAACCCCCATCTGGCTTCTTTCTACCCCTTATTTGGCCAAAAATTGAGTAAGTTATGCCTTTTACAAGTTTTTCCCAAATTATATGGGTAGTCATCCTACAATTCGAACCAAATCACCCAATTAGCGTACAGGCTGTTGACTGGGTGTACCATCAACTTCAACTTTTAAAATTTTAGTTGTTTGGCAAATTAATCAGAACACGATATCTAGAGCATACGATATCAGTTTTGAGTGAAACAAGTTGCATTGGATTCAGATCATCGAGATATATCCAATCATTCAGGTTTTGAACTATGTTGCATATTTTGAATTTTAGCACTAAATTTATCCCTTGGATCAATCCTTCAAGCCATTGAAATCTAAAAGCACCATGATGAATTCAATAGAGAAAATTGTTATAGACCTAACTAGTCTTTGAAGCCCCTTATTCATCACCTTGAACACAAGTCTTGGCCTTGTTGGTCCTTTCTACTGTTTTCTCTTTATCGATCCATTTACTATCAATTTTATTAACGAACAAAAAATAATGTAACATGATGCAAAATTTATGTATTTTGAAACATAGATGATGCCAATAAGATGCGAAATTTTTATATTTTGATACACTTATAATGCCATTATGAAGCAATATTAAAACCAAATCACCAATTCAAACCAAATTCCCAATTAGCGTATGGGTTGCTGCTGACTGGGTGTACCATCAACTTCAACTTTTAAAATTTTAGTTGTTTGGCAAATAAATCAGAACACGATATCTGGAACATACGATATCAGTTTTGAGTGAAACAAGTTGCGTTGGATTCAGATCGTCGAGATATATCCAATCATTCAGGTTTTGAACTATGTTGCACATTTTTAATTTTAACACTAAATTAATCCCCTGGATCAATCCTTCAAGCCATTGAAATCTAAAAGCACCATGATGAATTGAATAGAGAAAATGGTTATAGACCTAACTAGTCTTTGAAGCCCCTTATTCATCACCTTGAACACAAGCCTTGGCCTTGTTGGTCCTTTCTACTGTTTTCTCTTTATTGATCCATTTACTATCAATTTTATTAATGAACAAAAAATAATGTAACATGATGCAAAATTTATGTATTTTGAAACATAGATGATGCTAATAAGATGCAATGTTTTTATATTTTGATACACTTATAATGCCATTATGATGCAATATTCAATACACATCTAGAAAGTATTGATGTTTTTAGTACTATTTTTTGCATTTCCAAAAGTTAAAAAATCCTTTGAAAAAAGCCAACTCTATTCTCGCTTGGTTTTTGTTACTTTTGAAGTATTAGGTGAAAATCATTATAAAACAACTTTAAATTAGTTTCTACACAGTTGGAAATGTATTCTTGAAAACCAAAAGAGGTTTTTTTACAAGAATGGACCAATTTACAAAAACCTCTTATTTTTTACCCATATATCATGGTTTGGAGGATACAAAGGAATCTTTGCATTCCTTTTTCCAAGATCCAAAAGAGATTTTTGTTGGGAACGAGCTAATTTACAAAAACCTCTTTCAGTTTTGCAACAGGTGTCCTAGTTTGGAAGATCTAAATGCATCTTTGAAGCCTATTTTTTAGAAATTCGCAAGATTTAATTATTCTATTTTTAGAAAAAAAACCCCAATGAACTTTTAGTTGGAGAGCCACCTCAACGATTCGACTTAACAACAAACTAAAGATGGATGAGGAGGCTTTTAGATCCATTTTTTTGGATCTTGATATTTGTTTGATATTTTAACATATTTTGTAATTTTAATTTCCCCAAAAATTGTGGATCTCAGCTTGATATGTTATTCTATATTATACATGTAAAAGGAGGGTCCAGGGGTTGGATTTTTATAAAAAGATAGCTATTTTCTATGTGTTTTTTCAAATATTTATACATTTTACAGTTGCCAATATTAGAAGATTTATGATTATTAACACAAAGAGTCATGTGATGGTGATTCCCTTCTCTATTATTCCATTTGAATGAAAGAAAATGTCATGGAATTCGTAATCTAATGTTTTGTTTCATCAATTCAAATGCCTGCATTCCTTCCTTCTAAAGATACATTAGGGTTCAGTTTCCATGCCCTACTGCAGTGGATTGTTTTTCCTATTTTCTACTTCCATCCACAATCATAACCTGAAATGTCTAAGGTGTGTCATCTATCTTGCCTTTGTCAATATTTGATCATGTAGCCAATGTCTTCATGATTGCAAAAAACCATAGCTTGTTGACTCCATTTCCCAATGGAATGTCTCTCTCATGCCCAACCAAACCCTTTTCAATACCCCTCGACTAAAGATCTAGCCATTATTTCAAGTACACAGCTAGTTACTGAAGTGACACTAGGTGATTGAGATGCAAGAGAGAGCCCTCTCTGGGTTGGAAGGGATAGCCTATAACCTAAAAGTTTGGTTGAAAAGGTTACCTTAGGAGTTTTTTTCACATCCAAGAGAAACTCTTGAGTGTTAATAGATGTAACAACCAAACATAACAATTCTAATCAAACACAAGAAACATGTGTTCAAAGAAACAATGATGCAAACTTGATTTTAAAATTTGTTTCTTAAGAATGTATGACCACAAGACATTATAGAATAATTTCTTGTGACTCCCATTCTACCAGTAATACAACGTCAAAAAGGGCATGCATTGAAAAAGAGGATGTTGGTAAATGATGTAGTGATGATTGGAGACTTCCACAGTTATTCATATTGTCATAGATTTATGGAATAATATTGTGTAATATATGTGATCCATCCTATTACATATATTACATAGTGCTATTTCAGAAATTTCTAGCAATGTAGTGATGTAAATTTTATGCAAATCACATTGTCCACCATTGTGTCAAGTTCATTCAAAATTGTTTTTCCTTCCTCAAATAATACATTACATGGAAATTCTAAATACAAAGAGAAGGAAATATATTGTAGTAATGTATGAATTCTCAAACAAAAAGATATCTAATGTTAATTTAGATGGCATATAGGATTGCTTATTTTTTTCCAAGGAAATATTTGGATAGATCCACCGAATGGGATCACTTCCCACCAACTTATTATCAGAGTCTAACCTTGAGGGTGTCGAGGAGAATTAACACCATGACCTCCCATTAGCAACATGCTTTTAGCAATGAGAACTCAACCAATTGAACTAACCCTTGGGGCTAGCATCTAGGATTAACTTATACTTTATAATTAGATCATATTAATGAAAATAATTTGGAGGATTTTTTTTTAAAGATTGTAAATTAATCACATTGGGACTATGTGCTATTTGAATTACTGGAATTCTAGTGGCAGGCCTATAAGGTTTTACAACTATCAATAAACTAGTTTAGTTTATTGTATTCTTATTGGAGTCTTTTAAATCTTTAGCTTTATAATGCATTCACATCAAAATCTTGTTGGATTTTCCTGAGTCACATCAATTTTTTTGTGTAGTTTGGTACTTTAATATTGAGTTGTTCTCATCCTTTTAGTATTATATCTAATTTCATTACTTCTAATGAATATGGTAGAAATTAATTTGTAGTTTTATGTCATACATATCCCATGTGATGTAAAGTAAGGTTGTCAATTTCTCTTAAATGTGTAGTTTGGGGTTTTTTTCTCTTGCATAATATTGGGTGTACATTCAACACATAGACACTGATATAAGAGTGGTGTTATTGGTGGGTCATTGTTTTTTGGTTGAGGTATATAAGCACAAAAGTATAAGTTTAGGAGATGAAGGAAATGTAGTATTTGTTTAATGATGTTAATGAGAAAACATGAAGTTTAGAGTTAATTCCTTGTTAGCATTGGGAGGACAATAATGTTTTGAGTTAATTGTGAGAGAATATAAGGGGTCCAATAAATCAAAAGGTGTATTGCAGTGTGTGTAGGAAAAATTGTAAGGGAATTGAATAAAGCCCAAATTAATTTGATGCCAACAACTAGTGATGGGTTCATAATATATTTCAAATAAAGGAATTCTAATGATGATGGAGTGTAATGCTCACTCCCTTACCATATTATTCTATGCCAATTTGTTACACTACCTGTTGTGAGATGTCTTGATGTGATAGATCCTTATTAGTGTTATTAGTATACACATGAGGTGTGCATATGCTAGCTACATACTTAGACCATGTATGAATACAATAATATTTTATTGCATACTATGTTAGATGATTGATTAATGATTAAGTTATTATTAACATTTATCTTGATAAATGTTTAAACGTATTAATATACTTAATCTTGATTAGTAGTTAGGTAAATGATTAACCTTCTAATGTAACTAATAATTGATTAATAGCTTTGAGGGTTAGCTCAATTGGTCAAGTTCTCGTCATTAAAGCACATTTTCTATTGAGAGGTTACAGGTTCAATTATCTCAACACTCTTGGGGTTAGGCTCTATGGTTGAGTCGGCAAGAAGTGATCCCTTTGGGTGGATGTTCCTAGTACATATATTTTGTGGATGTATCATTCACCAATATCTAAGGTAAGTTAGTGGTGGCTAGAGGGTCATGTATGAGAATTATGTGGCACTAATTTGTGGGGGGGGGGGAACTTTGGACTTCACAGGAGATAAGTGCAAGGAGGGTTCTGGACGATGAAAACTTTTCTTTTTTGAAGTTTCAAATGGGATATCGTATTATCATGGAAAAGTGGGCGAAAGGAGGGTTGATGGAAGGAAAAAGGGAGTTTTAAATAGGGAAGTGGATTTTTAGTGGGGCATTGGGAGGGTGTCATCTCTAAGAAACCAAATACACTACGACTACAGTATGGACATGGGTTAAGAGGGAAAGGGAATTTATGGAGTTTCCACATATTTTCTCTACACTAGAAAGCCAAACATGCAATTTCTAGTTGGGAGGGTGGCATATTCAGTCGGGTGTTCCCAGGAAGAACACTATAACTGAGCCACAATAACCACATTTTTTCTTGTTATTTTTTACTATCAAATTATATGAATTAGATTGTGCTTATTTAAAATGTGTTTTTAAATGTATGCTATAAAACATAGTAATGATATGCATGTTGTGAATGAAAAAGAAAAAGTAAGTATGCAACTGAAATAAACAAAAATGTTTTGTTTTGCTAAGTTTTGTTTTACAAGCTTGAGACCCATAGAAGGGAATCTCATATGTGGTATCATAATGAGATTCAAAATATTGGGCTTAAGGATCAACCTACACCTTTAAAAGGTTATATTATTTTTTTATTGCATTAAAGGGGTGTGTGAATGACTCAACCACCTAAGCTATTAATTGGGGTGGGGGGTGCAATGGGGTAAGTGTAAGAGGTAAGGTGGCAGTGGCTAGAGGATCATGAATGAGAATTATGTGGCACTAATTAGGGCAATGGGTGGGGGAATACTTTGGACTTCATGAGAGATAAGTGCAAGGAGGGAGACGGAGGATGAAAACTTTGGTTTTTTGAAGTTTTCAGATCGAACACCATTTTGGCAGAAAAGTGGGGGAAAGGAGGGTCAATGGAAGGAAAAAGGGAGTTTTGGATAGGGAAGTGGATTTTGAGTGGGGCATCGAGAGGATGTTGTCTCTAAGAAATCGAACACACTATGACTATGGTATGTACATGGGCTAGGAGGGTAAGTGAACCTATGGATTTTCTCTAAACTAGGAAGATAGATAGGCAATTTCTAGTTAGTAGGGTGGCATATTCATTTGCGTGGTCCCTGAAGGAACACCGCAACCGAGCCACCGTAATCTTCTTGTTACTTTTTATTGTTAAATTATATTAATTAGTGTTAAATTTTTCTTCCTTATGATTCACCCTTAGGGAAAAAAGAAGATCGTGGTCACATCCACGACCTTCAAACATGGATCCTCCATACAGAAGTAGTAAATGGACAAGGTCGTTGAGGAGTGCAGGGACATGTTTACCTCACCCACAAGGGTACCACTACACTATCAGTTCAAGCACTCCATCCATTTTACCCGGGGCACGTCGCTACCCAACGAAGCGATCTATCGATGCCCTGTTCTGGAGAACGATGAAATCAAGAGGAAGATTCAAGAGCTATTGTAGAAAGAGCACATTCGACCATGTTCATCACCCTGTGGGAGCCCTATCATGTTGGTATAGAAGAAATGAATAAGATCATTGTCCGTAATAAGTATCCAATCCCACAGATTGATGACCTCTTATACTAGCTCAAGGGGGCCAAATATTTCATCAAGATTGACTTGAAGTTTGATTATCACTAGGTACCAATCGAAGCCTCTGATGTGTGGAACACTACCTTCAAATCTAAGGAGGGCCTTTTCCAATGGTTGGTCATGCCTTTTGGGTTGACAAATGCCTCACAACCTTCATGAGGCTAATGAACCACATCTTGCATCCCTTCACCAACTCATTCGTGGTAGTGTATTTGGATGACATCCTAATATTCAAACAAAGTTTGGAAGTGCACCTTCACCATATTCGACTAGTCCTACAACCCTACGTCAACAAAATTTGTGTGCCAATTTGGAGAAATGCACTTTTGGTATGACCCAAGTTTAATATCTAGGGTAAATAATTGATGAGTAGGGTGTGCATGTGGACCCAACCAAGATACAAGTTGTTTGGGATTAGACAACCACAACCACTCTAACAGAGCTTCACATCTTTCTAAGTCTTGCCAATTTCTACCGCAAGTTCCTATTGGGTTTCTCTCATATCACTTGACCTTTGAGTCATGTCACTAAGGGCAGAGTGAAAGAAAATTTCTTTTGGTCGGAATCCCAACAGAAGGAATTTTTTGAGTTGAAGCATCATTTCTGCTTTGCACCAATTCTCAGATTACTAGACTTGCAACAACCATTTGAGATTGAGATAGATTCCTCCAACTATGATATTGGTGCATTTCTTACCCAGCAGGGGCATCTGGTGGCATATCACAGTGAGACACTTTAACACACAGTTTGACAGTATCCCACCTATGAAAAAGAGATGTGTTCCATTGTGCAGGCTTGACGACAATGGAAGCATTACATAATGGGAGAAGGAATCGATTATCCACACAGACCACCAACCCCTGTAGTTCATATAGACATAAGGAAAGTTGTAAAACAATCGCCACTAGAAATGTCCACATCTCTGCAATAAGAAGGGAAGCACCAATAATGTTGCAGACTGCCTCAGTCAATCACGGGTCATGGTGTTGACCACTCTGATCGACTCTTATGGACATAAGACTTTGAAATGGACACATATTTACAAGGGTGATCCAGAATTCAACACCACATACCAGATCCTCATGGAAGGTAAGTAGGTTCCAAACTTTCACCTCTAGGACGCGTTATTACGCTACCTGGAACACCTCTATGTATTTTCAAGCAAGTGTGCCAAGATGATTTGGGAGGCACACTATAGTCGATTCGCTAAATATTTTGGGATAGAAAAGACAATGGCAGTACTGCAGAAGTATTTTTATTGGCCAAACCTTCGACAGTATGTTGAGAAGTAGTACATCAGATCTTGCACTGCCTACGCCATTTCCAAACCTACAATAAAGAAGAAAGGCATGTATGCTCCTTTGCCTACTCCTAGTTGGACCTGGGAATCCATCTCCATGGATTACATATCGGGCCTTCCTTCTACCAAACATGGTGACGACTATGTTTTAATGGTCGTCAACATATTCTCTAAGATGGCCATTATGGAGGCTTGCAAGAAGAGTATCTTAGTAGAATCCACTACCAAACTCTTGTTTGAGCGAGTATGGGTACACTTTGGGATCCCACAATCCATTATATCATATTGTAGCAACTAGTTCCTAAGTGCATTCTGGTCAAGCCTCTGGTCGTTGTTAGATACCAGGTGCACTAAGACCAGGCCTTTCACCCCAAAATTGATGGCCAAACATAGGTCATCAACAGGATGATCGTGCACATCCTGTGCATGTATAACTCGAAACACCCATGCACATGGGATGCGAGCCTCCCCTATGTCCAATAGAGCTACAACAAGGCTCTCCACAACTCAACTTTCCACAACCCCTTTCAAGTTGGATTGGGATTCCAGCCACTATGTCTGACTGATGTTGCCATACAATTTGCAGTCACTCAGGAAGATTCAACTCATGTCCAATCCAAAGCTGACAGGTCTAATAGCTTCATTGAGCTCATTCATCACATCCCCTAGCAGGTCCATTACATATTGTACATAGAAAATGAAAAGGACAAGCAACTTCATGATCAACATCAAGTGCCACACAAGTTCCAGGTGGGCGACAAAGTTTGGTTACATTTGTTGAAGGACCACCTCGCTAGGCCCCACTGCAAGCTTTACCCACTCTGATATGGGCCTTACACATCACTAAGGCCGTAGGGAACAATTATTTCTAGATCATCATTCCAGGATTCCTTGGCCTGCACCCTGTATTCAATGTGGACCTGTTCCGGCCATACTTTCCCCCATTGTTGGACACATCCGACGTTGCTGAGAAGTTGACACTAATAGAGCTCAACCCAAGTTGTATCGAACAGGAACACAAATAATAGGATCATGGACACACATATCAAGAACACTCAACAACATAGGATCCATCTATATTTGGTTGTCAAAGTAGGCCAACTCCTTCAGCAGAGCAAGTGGCTCACTAGCGACTAGGTTCAACAAAAATTCCCTCACCTCATGGAGGCTCTACACGCAATGGGGACCATTTCTTTCTAAGGAGGGAGGATTTATCCAGGTGGATATTGGTGGAAACCCACCTATTCCACCTAGACCCCCAGTCGATTTCATCAATTTCCTTTGTTATAGAAGCATTTTCTATTTTTAACAGTTTTTCGGTTGCTAGACTTCTTGAGATATTTTTCCCCTAAAGAATGTTTTTTGAGGTTCATCGCAGGCCCAAAGCCATAGGCAAGGGCTTGCCAAAAATCCTCCGGTACCTAGATAGATCTTTCAAACGAGGCAGTGTATGCACCAAACCTATATGAACTTAAACAGGAACACGACAAACTATAGATATAACCATAAATAAAGAGTTGCAACAAAATAACACTTCATTTCATTAATATCAAATAACTGAAATATGCTTACATACATAATGGAAATAAACTAAATCAGGCGATGGTAGCTTATCTCTGAAAAGCGATGTGGCAGCTACATGCCTTTGAACTATGTTGCAATGAGGGTCAAAGCCCTATTTATTATTGAGAAACAATGGAAAAGCCTAACATCCAAAAATATAACCCTATGAGATGAAGCGCCAAAAATGTGGGGCCCGTTTTTGTAAATAGGTACATCAACTTCCTGGGGTTGTAACTTTGGTATAAGATCTCCGTTTGGCTATCATAATACCTTGCTTCAATTATGTTGAAGAGGAGGCCAAAATCAAAATAATCATTGTGTTTTGGAATTTATCGATCTCTTATTTTTCCCTAAAAATGTCTTTTCGTCCCTCAAAACAATTTTGGAAGTTTAGGACCTAAAAAACTGCCAAAAATAGTAAGTTGTGCTACAATTAAGAAAACTAAAAATAAACAATGGTGGGGGTCCAAGTGGAATAAGGGAGTGGCCACTGATATCCATATGGATCAGTCCTTCCCCCTTATGAAGCATTGGTCCCCATTGCGTTGAGTGTCTCCATGACATGGGGAAACTTTTGTTGAACTTGGTCCCTAGTGAGCCACTTGCCTTGGTGCACTAGTTGGCCAACTTTGACAACCCGATATAGTTGGATCTTTTGCTGGTGAGTGTTCTTGATATGCATGTCCATGATCTGATCACTTCTTGCATGTTCCATACAATCTGGATTTAACTCTTTTGGTGTTAGTTGTTATGCAATGTTTGATGTGTCCAGTAATGGTGGAAAGTATGGTCGTGGTAATCCACATTGAACACAGGGTGTAGGCCAAGGAATGGTGGAATTTTGAGCTCAAAATAATTGTCCCCTACATCCTTAGTGATGGTGTAAGGCCCATATTGTGTAGAAATTCTACCCTCTACACATCTTGTAGATAAACTGTAGATTAAATTGATAATGCAATGTAACTAAAGCAATATACTTAATCTACTTCTACAATCAAAATTGCGGAAGCTTAATCGATTTTGAGCAAGATCAAACAAAACACATATAACAGATGAAGAAGAAATCAATCATACATGAAACACAGAAGAATATTCTGGGGAAGCCTCAGCTAAAAACCCCGTTATCTGCATTATCATACAAGTGGAAATATCTCAGGGTTACACAAAGCTTTAGCTCAAAAGCTATTTAGCTCTCAATACAATCCCTCACTGTTGCTCATAGACAGAATAGACAACAGATATGCCTTCCTTCAGTCCTCCAAGCCTCCTATTTCCTTGTGCAGTTTCTCCTGGGTCCTCCATCTACAACCTGTGTGAATCTCACCTCACACACAACACTGACCTCTAAAATAACTACGCAATTCTGAAGGAGATAATTCCTTCTACATGGAAGATTTTCCTATATAGGAAAATTCCTCCAATTGATAATACATTTTCCCTTCCTTTACTCTCAACTGGGTCTCTGTTTGAATTGACATGCATGAGTTATTTATGAGAAAATATTTAGTTATTTGAAGTACACTAGTTTTATGCATTGACTAACTAAACTCACAATCAGTTCCACAAACTATTGGAACTAATATAATGGGACTTAAATCAGTTAATTGAGCTAACTAATTACAACTCAAATACAAATCATCCTTATCTCCTTAATTAAGGGATAACTTCCTCAATCAAAGGGATAACTGTTGCATGTCTTCGCATAGACTTCATGTTTCATTTTCTCAAACTAATTAACTCAAGATTAATTAATTAATTATTTTACAAACAACTGTTAAGATCAAATTCGAATTTTAATTCAGGGATTAATTAAAATTGGAATATATCCTGAAATGCTATCTATAGCAATGCTATTTTTAGCATTTTTATTTTATGCATTCCTTGTTTCTATTTCCAACATTGGTACTTGAAATTCTATCTATAGCAATGCTATTTATAGCATTTCTATTTATATCATTTCTTGTTGCTATTTTCAACACCCCCTCTCAACAAGAAAGGCATTCAACTCGAACCCAATCATGAACCTTTGGAATGTTCTGCATGCAACACTCCTCACTAGTGTTGTTGCTCCAGCAACTCAGAAAAAAAAAAAATCCAACTTGAATCACAATGATGCCTCTGTCATCAAAGTCTTTGACTGTTATTGCCTTTGTCGACTGAAAACTCTACACCTCTATGCTCTTCAGTATCTGACTAATCTAGCCTCTGTCACTTTGATCTCTGACTGCATCAATCACATTGATTCCTCCTACTGCATCCGTGATGTTGCTGGCCCCTATCTCCGAGCACTACATCCGGATTGCACTTCCTCTCATCAAGTTGCATCGTGCTGCTCGTTGCTGCACTGCAACTCAGTTATTGAGAAGTAAGTAACTGATCTCCAAACTAACCTCCATGTTGGGATAGAAACACCCTTTAATGTTGAAGCTTCCTCTGCTACTCCCCATTGCATTGAGTGTCTCCATGAGATGGGGAAACTTCTGTTGAACTTGGTCCCTAGTGAGCCACTTGCCTTGGTGCACGAGTTGGCCAACTTTGACAACCTGATATAGTTGGATCTTTTGTTGGTGAGTGTTCTTGATATGCATGTCCATGATCCAATAACTTCTGGCATGTTCCATACAATCTGGATTTAACTCTTTTGGTGTTAGTTGTTATGTAATGTCTGATGTGTCCAGTAATAGTGGAAAGTATAGTGGCGGTAGTCCACATTGAACACAGGGTGTAGGCCAAGGAATGGTGGAATGTTGAGCTCGAAATCATTGTCCCCTACATCCTTAGTGATGGTGTAAGGCCCATATTGCGTAGAAATTCCGCTCTCTACACATCTTGTCGAGAAACTATAGATTAAATTGATAATGCAATGTAACTAAAGCAATATACTTAATCTACTTCTACAATCAAAATTGTGGAAGCTTAATCGATTTTGAGCAAGATCAAACAAAACACATATAACAGATGAAGAAGGAATCAATCATACATGAAACATAGAAGAATACTCTGGGGAAAGCCTCAGCTAAAAACCCCAATATCTGTATTATCATACAAGTGGAAATATCTCAGGATTACACAAAGGTTTAGCTCACAAGCTATTCAATTCTCAGTACAATCCCTCACTGTTTCTCATAGATAGAACAGACAACAGATATGCCTTCCTCCAATCCTCCAAGCCTCCTATTTCCTTGCGCAGTTTCTCCTAGGTCCTCTAGCTGCAACTTGTGTGAATCTCACCGCACACACAACACTGACCTCTGAAATAACTGCGCAATTCTGAAGGAGATAATTCCTTCTGCATGGAAGATTTTACTATATAGGAAAATTCCTCCAACTAATAGTACATTTTCCCTTCCTTTACTCTCAACTGGATCTCTATCTTAACTGACATGCTTGAGTTATTTATGAGAGAATATTCAGTTATTTGAAGTACACTAGTTTCATTCATGCATGCATTGACTAACTGAACTCACAATCAGTGCCACAAACTTTTGGAACTAATCTAACTGGACTTAGCTCAGTTAACTGAGCTAACTAATTACAACTCATCCTTATCCCCTTAATTAAGGGATAACTTCCTCAATCATAGGGATAACTGTTGCATGTCTTCGCATAGACTTCATGTTTCATTTTCTCCAACTAATTAACTCAATATTAATTAATTAATTATTTTAAAAACAGTTGTTGAGATCAAATTCGAATTTTAATTCAGGGACTAATTAAAATTTGAATATATCTTGCAATGCTATCTATAGCAATGCTATTTTTAGCATTTTTATTTTTTGCATTCCTTGTTTCTATTTCCAACACTGGTACATGAAATGCTATCTATAGCAATGCTATTTATAGCATTTCCATATTTAGCATTTCTTGTTGCTATTTTCAACACCCCCTTCAACAAGAAAGGCAGTCAACTCGAACTTGATCATGAACCTTTGGAATGTTCTGCATGCAACACTTCTCACTAGTGTTGTTGGTCCAACAGCTCAGAAATAAAATAAATCCAACTTGAATCACAATGATGCCTCTGTAATCAAAGTCTTTGACTGTTATTGCCTCTGTCGACTGAAATCTCTACACCTTTGTGCTCTTCAATATGTAATTGCTCTAGCCTCTATCACTTTGATCTCTAACTGCATCAATCACACTGATTCCTCCTACTGCATCCATGTTGTTGTTGGTCCTATCTCCTAGCACTGCATCCGCACTGCACCTCCTCTCATCATGTTGCATCATGCTGCCCATTGTTGCACTGCAACTCAGTTATTGAGAAGTAAGTAACTGATCTCCCAACTGACCTCCCTGTTGGGCTAGAAACACCCTCTGATGTTGAAGCTTCCTCTGCTACTCCCCATTGCATTGAGTGTCTCCATGAGATGGGAAAATTCTGCTGAACTTGGTCCCTAGTGAGCCACTTGCCTTGGTGCACGAGTTGGCCAACTTTGACAACCCGATATAGTTAGATCTTTTGCTGGTGAGTGTTCTTGATATGCATGTCCATTATCCGATCACTTTTGGCATGTTCCATACAATCTGGATTTTACTCTTTTGGTGTTAGTTGTTATGCAATGTCTGATGTGTCCAGTAATGGTGGAAAGTATGGTTGCGATAGTCCACATTGAACACAGGGTGTAAGCCAAGGAATGGTGGAATGTTGAGCTTGAGATGATTGTCCCTTACATCCTTAGTGATGGTGTAAGGCCCATATTGTGTAGAAATTTTGCTCTCTACACATCTTGTAGAGAAATTGTAGATTAAAATGATAATGCAATGTAACTAAAGAAATATACTTAATCTACTTCTACAAACAAACTTGTGGAAACTTAATCGATTTTGAGCAAGATCGAACATTAACACATATAACAGATGAAGAAGAAATCAATCAAAAATGAAACACAAAAGAATACTCTGGGGAAAACCTCAGCTAAAAACTCTGATATCTGTATTATCATACAAGTGGAAATATCTCAGGATGACACAAAGCTTTAGATCACAAGCTATTTATCTGTCAATACAATCCCTCACTACTGCTCATAGACAGAATAGATAGCACATATGCCTTCCTTCAGTCCTCCAAGCCTCCCATTTCCTTGTGCAGTTTCTCCTAGGTCCTCTAGTTGCAACCTGTGTGAATCTCACCTCACACACAACATTGACTACTGAAATAACTTCACAATCCTAAAGGAGATAATTCCTTCGGCATGGAAGAGTTTCCTATATAGGAAAATTCCTCCAACTGATAGTACATTGTCCCTTCCTTTATTCTCAACTAGGTCTCTGTCTGAACTGACATGCATGAGTTATTTATGCGAGAACATTTAGTTATCTAAAGTACACTAGTTACATGCATGCATGCATTGACTAACTGAACTCACAATCAGTGCCACAAATTGTTGGAACTAATCTAACTGGACTTAACTCAGTTAGCTAAGCTAACTAATTACAACTCAAATACAACTCATTCTTATATCCTTAATTAAGGGATAAATTCCTCAATCAAAGGGATAACTGTTGCATGTCTTCACATAGACTTCATGTTTCATTTTCTCAAACTAATTAACTCAAGATTTATTAATTAATTATTTTGCAAATAGCTACTGAGATCAAATTCAAATTTTAATTCAAGGACTAATTAAAATTGGAATATATCCTGAAATGCTATCTATAGCAATGCTATTTTAGCATTTTTATTTTTTGCATTCCTTGTTGCTATTTCTAACACTGGTACCTGAAATGCTATCTATATAAATGCTATTTATAGCATTTCTTGTTGCTATTTTAAACACTCCCTCTCAACAAGAAAGGCATTCAACTCGAACCCGATCGTGAACCTTTGGAATGTTTTGCATACAACACTTCTCACTACTGTTGTTGCTCTAGCAACTCAGAAATAAAAAAATCCAACCTGAATCAAAATGATGCCTCTGTCATCAAAGTCTCTGACTGATATTGCCTTTGTTGACTGAAAACTATGCACCTTTGTGCTCTTTAGTATCTGACTTCCCTAGCCTCTGTCACCTTGATCTCTGATTGCATCAATCACACTGATTCCTCCTGCTACATTTGTAATGTTGCTGGTCCTATCTCCCAGCACTGCATCCACACTGCACCTCCTCTCATCATGTTGCATCGTGCTGTCCACTGCTACACTGCAACTCATTTACTGAGAAGTAAGTAACTGATCTCCCAACTGACCTCCCTGTTGGGCTAGAAAAACCCTTTGATGCTGAAGCTTCCTCTGTTGCTCCATCCGCATCTGTCTCTACCCACTTAGCCAGTCCTACTACTCCTCATCGGGGCTCCCATACCAAGGTCTGGTCAAAGAGGTTGGGTACCTCAAGGATCTTGCCCCTATTTAAGCCTTCTTGGGACTATCACTTCACATCGCCCCACTTCACACCTGGAGGTATGGTTGCATGTGATTTCTCTACCCACTTGGCTCGATCTCCTCTTGGCTTCTCTAGTTGTGGCTACTCCACAACCTCCTGACGCTGCTTCGCCATTTATGGCTCCATGCATCTTGAACCTCAAGATCATATAGGTTCTTGACTCGTGAACCGATTTGCTTCACCTATCTCGTGGTGATGTGTCTAAGGAAAACCTTTCCCTTACTGAAGACTACATAATAGCCTTTGTCCTCCAGTATTGCAATCGATACCAAGTTCTTCTTCAGTCCTGGCACATACTTCACATCTGTCAAGGTAATGTGAGCTCCATGCTCCCATTGAAAAGAAACTGTGCCCACTCCTAAAACACTATACTTTTCATCATTACCCATCTTTATGAGTATCTTGAGGTCTTTCTCCTCCAAGGTACTGAACAAACTCTTATCGCATGTCATGTGGAATGAGGCTCCACTATCAAGAACCCAACCACAACCCATCATCGATGAAACCATGCATGCGATGAGGGTAAAATCCAATTCGAACTGAGAGGCAAATGCCTCACTTTCAAATCCTTCCTAGGATCCCTTCTTGGATTTCTTCAATGGACAATTAGTTGCATAATGGCCCACCTCATGACAATTAAAGCATCTTACTTTAGATTTGTTTTCCTTCTTCCCTCCAGGAGAAGAACTCGATTTAGGATGAGAACCCTTCTCCTTCCCTTTCCTTGCCTTACTGGCTAAGGCTAGATTTTCTTCATCATTCTTGGATGAAGAACCATCTCTAGTGCTCCTCCTGCATGAGATCCGACCACAGTCATTCCCAATCCGACAGTTTCTCTATTCCTTGTATACTGTTCTCTTGGTAGCTATGCTAACTTTTAGGAAGACCAAAGAGAGCAAGACTCACCATTTCTCCGATAAACTGTAGAACTTTTTCTACAAAACCTCGCTCCGATACCATGTATAAATTCTCCTGTAGATTAAAGCAATATACTTAATCTACTTCTACAATCAATGCAATGTAACTAAAGCAATATACTTAATCTACTTCTACAATCAAACTTGCGGAAGCTTAATCGATTTTGAGCAAGATCAAACATAATACATATAACAGATGAAGAAGAAATCAATCACACATGAAACACAGAAGAATACTCCGGGGAAAGCCTTAGCTAAAAACCCCGATATCTTTATTATCATACAAGTGGAATATCTCAGGATTACATAAAGCTTTAGCTCACAAGCTATTCAGCTCTCAGTACAATCCCTCACTACTGCTTATAGACAAAATAGACAACACATATGCCTTCCTTCAGTCCTCCAAGCCTCCTATTTCCTTGTGCAGTTTCTCCTAGGTCCTCCAGCTACAACTTGTGTGAATCTCACCTCACACACAACACTGACCTCTCAAATAATTGTGCAATCCTGAAGGAGGTAATTCCTTCTGCATGGAAGAGTTTCCTATATAGGAAAATTCCTCTAGGTGATAGTACATTGTCCCCTCCTTTACTATCAACTGGGTCTTTGTCTGAACTGACATGCATGAGTTATTTATGAGAGAATATTAAGTTATCTGAAGTACACTAGTTGCATGCATGCATGCATTGACTAACTGAACTCACAATCAGTTCCACAAACTGTTGGAACTAATCTCACTGGAATTAACTCAGTTAACTGAGCTAACTAACGACAACTCAAATACAAATCATCCTTATCTCCTTATTAAGGGATAACTTCCTCAATCAAAGGGATAATTGTTGCATGTCTTCGCATGGACTTCATGTTTCATTTTCTCCAACTAATTAAGTCAAGATTAATTAACTAATTATTTTACCAACAACTACTGAGATCAAATTTGAATTTTAATTCAGGGACTAATTAAAATTGGAATATATCTTGAAATGCTATCTATAGCAATGCTATTTTTATCATTTTTATTTTTTGCATTCCTTGTTGTTATTTCCATCACTGGTACTTGAAATGCTATCTATAGCAATTCTATTTATAACATTTCTATTTTTAGCATTTATTGTTTTTATTTTAAACATATTGGAGTGGGAAAATTTTGCGGTGGGGCCCAGCGAAGCGCTCCTTCTGCAAATGTAACCAAACTTTATCACCCAACTGGAACTATTGGGGCACCTGATGTTGATCATGACGCTGCTTGTTCTTATCATTAGCTCTATCCAATATGTCATGGACCTGTTGATGGATTTTCTAAATGCACTCAATGAAGTTGTTGGTCTTGTCAGCTTTAGACTGGACATGAGCCAAATCTTCTTGAGTAGCTACAAATAGTATGGCCACATCAATGGGACATAGTGGCTGGAATTCCAACCCCACCTAAAATGGGTTGTGTCCAATTGAGTTATAGAGAGATTTTTTGTAGTTGTGATTTACATAGGGAAGGCTTTCACCCCATGTGCATGGATGCTTCGAGTTGTAAATACGTAGAATGTGTATGATCATCTTGTTAATGACCTCTAATTTTCCATTAGTTTTGGGGTGAAAAGCCATGGACATAGTGAGATTGGTATCCAACATCGACCAGAAACTTGACTAAAATCTACTTAGGAACCTGTTGTCTCGATTTGAGATATGTAATATGGTATCCCAAAGTGTACCCACACTCATTCAAAGAAGATATTAGCAGTGGCTTATGTTGTGATACTCTTCTTGCTGTCCACTAGAATGACCATCTTAGAGAATATGTCAACGGCCATGAAAACACAGTCGTTGCCATTCTTAGTAGAAGGAAGGCCTGACATGTAATCCATAGATATGGATTCCCAAGGTCGAATAGGAGTAGGAAGAGGAGTGGCCTTGCTTCTTGATGGTTAGTTTGGAAATGGCGCAGTCAGTGCAGGATTTGATGTACTTCCCAACATCTTGTCGAAGGTTTGGCCAATAAAAATACTTCTGCAGCACTACCACTATTTTCTCTAATGTAAAATGTCCAATGACCCAACTATAGTGCACCTCCTAAATCATCTTGGAACACTCACTTGAAGGAACACAGAGGTGTCCTAGGTGGCATGATAGTGCATCTCGGAGGTGAAAATTTGGAGCTTTCTTGCTTTCCACGAGTGTCTGGTATGTGTTGCCAAAATTTGGATTGCTCTTGTAAATATGTAGCCACCCCAAAATCTCATACCCACAAGAGTCGAGCCCATTGGTTAGTGACATGACCAACGATCAGTCGAGGCAGTTTGCAACATTATTCGTGCTGCTTTTCTTGTACTTAATGTTCAAATGGAACCGTTGTAGGTATGTGGACCATTTCTGGTTGCGATCATTGTACAACTTCCCTTATGTTTGTATTAACTGCAAGGGTCAATGTTCTGTGTGGATGATCGTTTCATTTCCCATAAGTAATGCTTCCATTGTCGGCAAGCCTACACAATGGGATACATCTCCTTTTCATAGGTGGAATACTTTCAGACTGTGTCTGAAAGTGTCTCACTTTGCATTAGAGGAATTTTGAGGTCTAAAATGGGCCTCCTAAGAAATTGTACAACCAAAATAAAATTTATAAGAACCAATACGATTCAAGATGATGATGTCAACCATGGGGGATGATACACCATTTTTGGAGTAAAAAAGTAAAATGATTAAAAAATAATAAAATAATAAAACTAATTTTTCAAATTATCTCCCTAACATTTTACTTAAATTTCAAGCGGGAGTACTTTTTGGATGCAAAATTTAATTCCTTATCCAAGGAGTACCCATGTTGCATACTTTCAATGGACCCTGCTACATGAAAAATGAGAAATACATTAAAAAACATGATTGCAATCACGTTTTTCATGTATTTCTCATTTTCTGAGTAGAAGGGTCCATCAAAAGTATGGAACATGGGTACTCCTTGGATGAGGAATCAAATTATGTATCCAACAAGTGTTGTCGCTCAAAATTTGAGTAAATCCATAGGGATATAAATTGAAAATACGAGTTGAAAAAAATAGTTTTTCTTTTTTCCCCTCTAAAATTTGATGATGTAATATAATCTTATTTTATTATTTCCACTATTATTATATAATTTCATTAGGAGGACCAATTTTATACCTCAAAATTCCCCTAATGGATATGCCACTAGAAGCCCCTATTAATTAAGAACTGCACCAATATCATAGTTGGAGACATCTATCTCAATCTCAAATGGTTGTTGCAGGTCTGGTAATGTGAGCATTGGTCCAGAGAAGAGGCAATGCTGCAACTTCGCAAATGCCTTTTGTTGGGATTCAGACCAAAATAACTTTGCTTTCTCTCAGCCCTTGGTGACTTGAGTTAAAGGTCAGGTGATCTGAGAGAACCCCAACACAAACCTGCTGTAGAAATTGGTGAGACACAGAAAGTTGTGGAACTCTGTTAGAGTGGTTTGGGATAGCAAACTCCAAATGACTTGTATCTTCGTTGGGTCCCCATGCACACCCCACTCATCAATGATGTACCCCAAGTATTGAACGTGGGTCATACCAAAAGTGCATTTCTCCAAATTGGCACACAACTTGTGTTGTCACAGGGTTTGGAGGATATGTCGAATAAAGTGGAGATGATCTTCCTAACTCTGTCCAAAGCTTAGGATGTCATCCAAATACATCACCAGAAATGAGTTTGTGAAGCGTTGCAAGATGTCATCCATTAGCCTCATGAAGGTTGTGGGGGCATTCATCAACCTGAAAGGCATGACCAACCATTCAAAAAGTCCCTCCTTATATTTGAAGGCAGACTTCCACACATCGAGGGTTTGATTGGTACTTGGTGATAACTGGAATTAAGTCAATCTTACTAAAATATTTGCCCCCTTTGAGCTAGTCCAGAAGGTCATCAATCTGTGGGATCGAATACCTGTTCTGGATAGTGATCTTGTTTAACACCGGATAGTCAATACAGAGTCTCCAGGTCTCATCCTTCTTCTGTACCAACATGGTTAGGCTCCCACAGGGTGATGAACATGGCTTGATGATCCATTTCTGCAATAACTCCTAAATTTGCCTCTTGATTTCATCGTTCTCCATAAAAGAGCATCAATAAATTGGTCCATCAGGCCTCATCCAACAACATTGAAATAATAAATGGTTTCTTTCTGTATGACTTAAGAATTCAAGGTTCTTTTATTCAGCTTTCTAATCCAAAAGGGCTTTCACAAAAATAAGAAGGTCCTTAAGGCCCCAACCACCCCATGAATTAGGAAATGTTATCTTTTCCAAAGCCACCCATGGAAGAACAACTTCTTATTTAGACCCATCCCACAAGAACCTCCCACAGAGTTTCCTTATATTTGCTAAAAATCCTTTCAGAACCCAAGTTAGAGCCAATCAAAAAATATGGATGGCTTCAAGTATTGATTTGATCAGTACTAACCTACCAGCTCTTGAGAAACATTTGAAACTCAAATGCTTAGGCCTTTTCTCCACTTAGGCCAATAACCACATCTATTCATGATTCCTATATGAATTGGTTTTTAAATAGAAGCCCAGATATTTGATGATCTAGGTGGATATTGGTGGCCACCCACCTATTCCACCTTGACCTCCAGTTGGTTTCATCAGTTTCCTTTATTATAGCAACATTTACTATTTTTAGAAATTTTTCGGGTATAAGGAGTTAGGGCTCAAACTGGTTGAACCTTTACAAGACCAACCTCACAAACCCTGACGACCTCCCATAGTGGAAGAAACGAAATATGAGGGAGTAGGATATCCTTTCAAAATATTTCTTGAGGAATCCCTTGAGCCACAGAGGAATGCGACGATGGATAAGTATGCCTAGATCTTTCAACAACTACCCACAAGCGACGCATCTTCATCCAACAACCATTCTAGTAGTGCCACTCCCTTTAAGGTACAAGTCAACTTTAACATTCCCATATTTGAAGGCCAAATAGATGCAGACATTGTCGATATATGGTTAAATATGTTGGAAGGATAATTTTCAGTTCATGACTTTTCCAGTCGGGAAAATATTACTTTTTCACTCCTCAAAGTCACCCCCCTGTCAAGGACTATTGGGAAACCTATTGTGAACAGAAGGGTGAGAGGGAACCCTCATTGATTTTACCTGCACCCACTTGGAATTATTTCTAAGACACCATCAAGGAACAACATTACACTATCAGGAGCTATGAAGATAAATACATAAAGCGGACCACATTGTGGCAGTGAAAGGACCAAGACATGCCAAAGTTCAAAAATATTTCTCATACCCTTTGCATGAAGGTGGGTATCAAGGATTTTGAGAAGAATTTTTCACTCAAGTACCGTGATTGTCTATACAAGTACATCTAGGATGATATGGAGTTATGGGACATCTTCTTGCATAGTGTCGCCTATTGATATGTTGTCAAGATCAAGAATAAATTTTAAAAAAAGAAGCGAGACTTTGTATTTGTGAATCATAAGCAAGGGAAAGGTTCCCCCATATCGTAGAACAAAGGACAAAGCCAAGGCGCAACGACCCAGGACAACCCGTTGAATACGCAAGCATAGAATAATGACACAAAGACAAATAATGACATAGGGAAATGGTGTGAGTTCCATAAAAGCCCCACTCACAAATAATTGAGTGTCGAGCCAAGTAGTCATTGTTGGCTGAGCTTAAGGCTTCCGAATCAGATGCATGTTTTGACTCCGAGTAAGAACTCAAAAAGGGGAATGACAAAGGGAAGCATATTATTGACGCGGAGCCCAATGCCATCGTCTCCACCACTAAGATCTAAAAGATTGAGCCCGAAGATCCAAAGGAGGGGGAAGAAACTCTTTGACTCACAGATGTGGGTGAAGGGTTCTTCATTCCAGTTCATTGTCAACAGTGGAATCCAAAAGAACCTCATTTCAGTAGAGGTTGTGAAGCGGTTGGGCCTACCAACCACTCCATAGTTGTAGTCATACACCATCGAGTGGATTCACCAAGGACGAGATCTATATGCCAACCAACAATGCCGCCTTCCCTACAAGATCAAGTCCTTTACATATGAGGTATTGTGTGATATTTATCCTCTTGAATTTTGTGATGTTTTATTAGGCCAACCATACTTGTGGAATCATCTTGTTGTATATCAGTGTAGGCCTCGCACTATTATTATTTATTTGGGAAACAAGGTATACATGATACTCGAGGTAGCACCACCTACCACCATCTCTTTAATATTTGTGAAGAAATGCAGTAAGATCATTTCCCAGACTGGGAAATTTGTCTTCCTTATGATTTTCCCTCAGGGAAAGAATAAGATTGTGGCCACATCCACAACCTCGAAATAAGGCTCCTCCATGTGATAACAACAGATAGACAAGGTCGTGGAGGAGTACAGGGACATCTTCACCTCACCAACAGAGGCACCCCTGCACTGTGAGGTCAAGCACTCCATCAATCTGACCTTGGGCGTTTTGATACCCAACAAACTGATCTACTGACGCTTTGCTCTGGAGAACGATGAAATTTAGAGGCAAATTCAGGAGCTATAGTAAAAATGGCACATCAAGAAAATTTCATCACTTCTGTGGGAGTCCGATCATTGTTGAATTTATAGAATTTGCTCCCGGAGGACCAAGACATCCGACCCCCTCGAATCATTACCCAGGAATCCATAGACATAAACTCCCCCTAGGGTTATTTTGATGTCTCAGTACAAGCTGAAGGCTGTGTTGGAGGGGCGGTGTTGCATATGGATAATATAATGTCTTATAGAATCAAGTTCAGCCTTGGCAGAGGCACCAACAACTATGCTGAATTAAGCAGCCTAAAATACCTTCTCCTTTTTGCAAAAGAACAAAATTGCCAACAACTTCAGATATTCGGAGACCCACAGCTCATAATTAACTGGACAAATGAAGTTAAGCATTGTCACTTGCACACACTTAGAGATATTATGACTGATATCCTTTCTCTAAAGTCCCAATTTCATTCATTTGCATGCTCACATATATACAAGGAAAGGAATGAGATCGTTGATCGTTTATCCAAAGAGGCAGCGCAACTGAACAGAGGTCAATGGCAGATACAGGAATACAAGGGCGACAGTTTCTACAGTTACTATCATCGTCCTTTTATGGACATGATTGGTTCCTATCAGAATGATCGCTAGATCATTCACCAACTTTTCTTTTACTTTCTCCTTCTATGTATATAACTTACCAGTTTTCAGTATATTTTTGGACAAAACTCATATTCTCATAAACTTACTGGACCTCTCAAAAGTTTATTATCAGTAAGCATCATAATAGTTTTTGTAAAGCTTATAATAGCTCTAGAAAATACTCCCTTTTTGCTGACAACAATTCATATCTGAAGTATCATACAACATGTAATTTTCCTATCTTTTTAATGAAAATTACGCTTTTTTTGAGGAAAAAAAAAAGACAACTCTCTCGAATAGGTATCCAATCCCACAAATTTATGACATTTTGGACCAGCTCAAGGGCGAAAAATATTTCAGTAAGACTGGTTTGAATTTAATTTATCACCAAGTACCAATCAAACCCTCTGATGTGTGGAAGAATACCTTTAAATCATAGGAAGGCCTTTTTGAATGGTTGGTCATGCCTTTGGGTTGACGAATGCCCTCAAAACATTTGTGAGGCTGATGGATGACATCTTGCGGCCCTTCACCAACTAATTTGTGGTAGTGTATTTGAACGACATCTGTATCTTCATCCAGAGTTGGGAAGAGCACCTGCACCATATTCAGCAAGTCCTCCAAACCCCGCGATAACACAAGTTGTGTGCCAATTTGGAGAAATGCACTTTTGGTATCACCTAGTTTCAATAATTGGGGTACATCATTGATGATCGACATGTGCACGTGGACCCATCTGAGATACAAGTTATTCGAGATTTGCCAAACCCGACCACTCTAATAGAGCTACGCAGCTTTATGGGTCTTTCCTATTTCTACCGCAGGTTCATTTTGGGTTTCTTTCATATCACTTGACCTTTGAGTCAACTCACCAAGGGCGAAGCAAAAGGAAAATTCTTTTGGTAAGAATCCCAACAGAAGGAATTTTTCAAGTTGAAGCATCGCCTCTGCTCTGTACAGTGCTCACATTAACAGACATGCAACAACCATTTTAGATTGAGACAGATGCCTTTGACTATGCTATCGAGGTAGTTCTAACTCAACAGGGGAATTCAGTAGCATATCATAGTGAGACACATTCAGACGCAATATGAAAGTGTTCCACATATGACAAAGAGATGTATTCCATTGTGCAGGCCTGCTGACAATGGAAGCATTACATTCTAGGGACGGAAACGTCATCCACACAGACCACTGACCCTTGCAGTTCATACAAACATAAGGAAAGTTTTAGAATGATCGCCATCAAAAGTGGTCCACATATCTACAATAGTTCTATTTGAAGATCAAGTACAAGAAGGGAACCACCAATAATGTTGCATACTATCTCAACCGACCATTAGTTATGGCACTGACCATTGCGCTCAACACATGTGGACACAAGGGTGACTGCATCTTTACAAGAGAAATCCAGAATTCAGCAACACATACCAAATTCTCCTAGAAGGAAAAAGAGTTTCATATTTTCACCTCCAGGGCACAATGTTAAGCCACCTGGGACACCTCTATGTTCCTTCAATCGAGTGTGCAAAGATTATTTTGGAGGTGCACTACAATCGGGTCAATGGACATTTCAGATTAGAGAAAATAGTGGCAGTGCTGCAGAAGTATTTTTATTGGTCGAACCTTCCACGAGATGTTGGGAAGTACATCAGATATTTCACTTCTTATACCATTTCCAAACCGACAATAAATAAGCAAGGCCTATATACTCCTCTTCCTACTCATAGTGAGCCTTAGGAATCCATCTCCATGGATTACATGTCAGGATTTCCTTCTACTAAGCATGGAAATGACTATGTTTTCGTGGTCATCAACAGATTCTATAAGATGGCCATTTTGGAAGCCTACAAGAAGAGTATCATAGCAGAAGCCACTGTTAAGCTTTTCTTTGTACGAGTGTTGGTACATTTTCAGATCCCACAGTTATTATCTCAGATCCAAACAACACCATCACCAAGTTCTAGGGGACAATGTCTTCAAGATCATCATTCAACCGTTCCTTGGTCTACACCAACTATTTAATGTGGATCAGCTACGACCATACTTTCCCCCATTGTTGGATACATCCAACGTTGCTGAGCAACTAACACCAACAAAGCTCAACCCAAGCTGCATCGAAAAGGCCATAACTGATAGGATCATGAAAACACATATCAAGAACACTCACTAGTAGAGGATCCAGCTATATCGAGTTGTCAAAGCATGACAAATCCTCCACCAAGGAAAGTGGTTCACCAGGAACCAAGTTCAACAAAAATTTCTTCACCTCATGGAGGCTCTACACGCAATTGGGACCATTTATTCCCAAGGGGGAAGGACTAATACAGGTGGATATTAGTTTCCACCCACCTATTCCACATTGACCTCCAATAATTTTCATTAGTTTCCCTCTTTATAGCAGCATTTACTAATTTTAGTAGTTTTTTGGGTCTTGAACTTCCGAAGTTGTTTTGAGCCCCTAAACGACATTTTTTCGAGGTCTATGGGTTTACCAAAAATCATATAGTACTTAGAGATATATTTCCAATGAGGTATCGTACACGCAAAACATAGATCATATGACCAAGTTACAACCCCAGGAATTTGGTTGCCCAGCTAACACTAATAGGGCCCACAAACTCTTGGCATTCCATATCCTGGTGTTATGGTTTTGGTTGTTTAGGTTCCTCTTTTTCGTTCAATAATAAAAATTCCCTTGAGCCTATTTGTAACATAATTCAAAGGCATGTATCCGCCATATTTATTCTTAGAGATAAGCAACCATCATCCGAGCTAGTTTAATTCCATCCTGCTTGTAAGCATCTTTCAGTTCCTTGATATTAACAAAATGAAGATTTATTTCTACTGTATCTTTGTGTTTATGTTTATATTTGTATTTTGTTGTGTTCCACATATGTCAAGATCATGTGAGGTTTTCACAGATCAACTTAACTGCAAAAGTTAAGTAAGTCTAAGCCCTCCTCACCTCTCCACTGAGTAGCCCATTGTATAATAGGGTAGATTTATGAACATTGATGATCATTCCTATGGCTTTCTAAAATAGAGCAAGGGATTCCTTAATGAATTCCAAGTCTTCTCTCGAACCATTGCAAAAAATTACGATATCATCCATAAAAATCAAGTGATAAAGAGATTTACTTCCACTACAATGCCCTATAGGTCACCCCGACGTGTAGCATCCAGAATCAGTATGCTCAACCCTTTAAATCCTAACATAAATAGGAGAGGAGACAAAGGGAAACCTTGACTTAGTCCTCTCTAGGCATGAAAAAAAGGGGATGTTGAGTCATTAATCAAAACTGCAAAGGATACATTATTCATGCATCCCATAACCTAGTTATTAAAAGGGACATCAAACTCCAAGTGAGTAGGAATCATTCAAATTTCCAGTTGACTCTTTTATAAGCATTTGACAAGTCAATTTTTGCAACAATCCCTTTCGACTTCTAGATTTTTATGTTGTGAAAACCTTCTTGTTCCACCCCAATAGCTTCATAGATCTAGTGATGCTCTAGAAAACCAAAGTGTTCTTTAGATACATTCCTATATAGCACAGGTCACAGGTGCATGGCTATGATCTTGGCAACGATTTCGTAAATGAAATTGCACATAGAAATAGGCTTGAAATAATCAAAAGATTGGGGATCGTCCACCTTTGGGATAAGTGTTATAAAGGTTGAATTTATTGGACCATGAATTCTCCCATTTTTTCGAGAATCATCAAACACCCATAGAATTTTTTCCCCTATCAACTCAAAAAATCCCAAACATAACTCCACAGTCTAGCCATCCGACCCAGGACTTTTATCCTTCTACATTCATTTTAGAACTGCGAACAAATTTCCTTTTATTAAAAACTCCATTAGATTCTGATTATCTTCCTCATCCAAAAATATCAGAAAGAACTGGGCTACATAGACTATTTCAACAATGGAAGCCTCTTTCGGGGCCTTTAACAAATTTTGGAAGAAAGCCTTTCCCAAGGATGCAAATTCGTCAAAGCTTTCTTCCTTGCATCCACCAAGTTTTGGAATTTCCCAAATCGTATTACATTTTTTTTACCTTTAGCATAGTTGTGAAAGAATTTTGTGTACTCATCCCCACTTTTAATCCATACCGCTTGTTTGTTCAGCTTCCATTATTATTCCTTCTCGGCCAAAATATTTCTCTTTGAGGTTTCCAATTGCATGATCCTATGTTTGGTATTCGTAGAATCATACCATCCACCCTCAAGTGCTTCAAGTATTTCCAGTTTCTCTCCCTTCAAACATATTTTTAATAAGTTCTACACCTCATATCTATCCTTCTTCTAGATTTCCCATTGGATGGACGCTTTCTTAAACTTCTTTTAGTTATTCACAAATTTCTGAGTAATGGATACCCTTGAATCCAAATGGAATGAAGACCATGTATCCTTTACTAGCTACACATAACTTTCTGCCTAGAATGATTAAATTTAAAAGGACTTTCAGAATTTCAATTTCCTCCCTTTAATTCTAGTAGAACCAAATGGTGATCAAATTCTCCAACAATTCCAATCCATTGCCAAATTAGGGGAAGAGTGCCAACCATGTTTTCTGTTAGAAGAAATTTATCAAGACGCTTGGCCACCATCATGTTTCCAGTTCACGTGTTCTTCAAGGTTTAAGTTTAATGAGATTAACATGAATAAGATGATTGTCAGCGAATATCCTGATAAAAGTCCACCATTGGGACCAAGAGGGCTTGAGGACCCCATATTTCCAATGCACAAAATTCATATGTCTTCTATAATGAGATTATCTTTCTTCATGAATGGAAACCATTAAACTGTTCTTAAGAGGAGCTCTTTCATAACGAGGTTCACAAATATTTAATTCCATGCTCAATTATGTTGAGTAAATGTTTGCTCTAAGGACCATATCAGAGCCCCATATGTTGGAGACCTTAATAAACATCAAATTGAGACCCATGGCCAAACCCCCTGATCAAAGCCTTGCATCAAATGAGAAAAAAGACCAACCATGGAACATTTTATTCAATTCTTCAGTTATCATATCTCCTGGACCCAATGTTTCCTAAAGAAAAATAATATCAAGACTAGAGGAAAGGATCAATCTTTGAAGATCTAGTTTTTTTTTGGGAACTTACTAATCCACTGTAATTGAAGGTAATAAAAATCATGTAGTAACCTTCTCAGGGGCGTGCGCTGCTCTAAGCGCCCCATAAAGAGATTATTTCTTTATTCTGCTATATCTAAAAGGGACTTCAATTACGCCTTTGAAATCTGAGATTTTATACCTCTAGATTTACCAGAGCCAGGAATAGGTAGGAGATTGCCAATGTGAAAATTCCTAATCCTCAAGGAACCCCTATTGCAGCAAATCTGAATCTAGTTAACCTAATTGAATTTAATATACATTATCAAGTTATTCTCTGAATACTAAAGAAAATTACTTCTGCAACCTACACTACTTAAAATTTGATTGCATGAAACAGAAAACTGAGTAAAGAACAAGATACATTGGACATAGTTATTTTTGGACAAAATAGTCGCCGGAAAAAGCCAATGTGGGAAAACTAGTGCAGTAGCTCTGAGGGTTTATTATTGTGCAAGAGAAAATTCTGAGTACAAATCTAGGATGCTCAACTAGCAATACTTATAGAGAAAATACTAGACAAAATACTGGTGAAATAATCTCACCTTGTCACTCGAGAAACAATGACTGGTCCTTCAGCTCTGGAGGCTCTATGTCATCCTCTAATGGCTTCTATGTTAAACTGCATCACCCCTCCTGGGTATTATGCTTCCTCTTTGCTCTGGATCCTCTGCTGGATGAGAAATTGACTTTCTTGTGTCCCAGTCTCACACCCTAGATTTCAGCAACTGAATTTCGAATTCCCTCAATAGAAACTCAACTTCTCCTCGCTGACTTAGTTGCCTCTGTGTCAACACTACGTAGGTTAACGTCAGCCCTCCTCTGGACGTATTTCTATCCTCTCTGTGCCTTGTACTCTCCGGAAATTCCTACTCCTGGATTCTCACTGCCCCTATGCTACAAGATCTCCCCAATCAATTTTCCTCCTGAGAAATTCTCATCTTAGAAAATCGATTTCCTCAATCTCTCTATGTGTCTCTAAATGAAACACAAGCCTCCTTATACTTTTCTCATTGAGAATTCAACGACTAAGATTAAGTCTCTAATCAACGGCTAATATTAAAACATGACTTGATCTGCCTTCTAGATCATTCTCTCCCATATTTTTATTAATACCTATTAATATTTTAATTGTCCTAAATTTATACTTAGGAACCCCATTAAAAATATTAATTATTTTAATAAAATACAATCTGGGTGGAATTTCACAAAGAGGTTTCTGGGTTCTTTATAAATAATGTTCCTTAGCCTCTCCACCAATTTTCATGGCTAGAGCACAATTGATGCTACCAAAAACTAACACTCCCTCTTAGCGAGGAAAGTGCTCTAGCAACAATGTCCAACTGCATGCTACTCTATCTCTGAAGCACCTCATTTCTGCACCGTTGCTGCCGCCAACATTGTGTTGCTGCTACTACTGTACTAGTACCCATGATAATGCCACTACCACTGCTACATTTACATCTCCCTCTCAAATGTTGCATCTACTATGCTGCTAGCACTGCCACTGCTAACACATGAATGTTAGAATCTGACTGCTCTAGTCTTTGACCCTCTGAATCTTCTGCGATGTTGCTAACTTCTACAATGCTGCCAACCTTGCTCTGTGTTGATCAGTCTCTGATCTTTGGCTACTGCATCTGTCTCTCCAGACAATCCACTGCATCATCTAGCACTAAGTCCATCTCGTTATTGTTGAATCTCGGGTTCACATAGCAAGGAATTGATCTAAGAGGTGGACTATTCAAGTATCCTCCCCACGTTTATTCCTCTCGACTATAGCTCAATATCGCCTTATTTCCCTCCTGGAGATCCGTGTGCACTCATGGCAAACTCGTATTTGTCAAGCTTTCCTAGAGTAGCCTTAGGATCATGTTTCTCATCCTTATCCTTTTGCTTCAAAGGACATTGGGATGCAAATTCGTCTATCTTGCCACATATGAAACATTTAACCTTCGAAATGTCCTTCTGTTTCTGCTTCTGTTGTCCCTTTGATGCTAGATTTTGGTTCTCCTCCTCCTCCTTTGTCTTTGTGCCATTCCCACTGTTGTCATTGAGGTTGACCTTAACCAGATCCCTCCTTAATTCTTTTTGTTGAAGGGTTGCCCACATCTCCTGCCATGAAGGTAATCTTTCCTTGCCCAATATAATTTGAATGAAGACTTTCCATTTATCCGAGACTCCATTCAGGGTCATCCTTCAAGCCACAGCAAATGCCACCACTTCAACAAATCCTTTTGTTGTTCTAAACCCTCTAGAATATCAAAACCAACCAGAACTTGAAGAGGGAGAGGTGTAGCAGTATATTGAACAAACAATAGACACAGAAATAAACTCAGGATCTCAGGAACAAACTAGAGTAGCCACCTTAGAAATCCCTTGTGTGAACGCATCCCCGTAGGAAACCCATGGCTCTCCAGCAAGCGCCATATCCCCACTCTCTTATGCAGAAATGATCAAAAAGAAAAAGCTGATAGACATCCTTGGTTCTTCTGAAGGAGACTCTTTTGAGCGATCCACCAAAAAGGTGGGAAGGAAGTCTCGTAAGGAGATCAGAGAAGGAGAGGCGGAGAGATTAAAGATGCAGGGCAGTCAATTCACAATCGAAATGTCATTAGGCAGAAACACAAGGGCTCGACCCACAAAGGGAGGGCCTACTCCTTCCTTCCCTCGTAAATAATGCAGATTATCTCTTGGAATTGTAGGGGTTTGGGGAACCCATTGAAAGCTGAAGCAGTAAAATATCTATCAAGAATGGAACCCTCATATATCCTCCTGATCCAAGAGACAAAGATAGAAGAGGATGCTCTTCTATCCTTAAGTCGAATCAAGTGGAATAAGAACTCAATAAAAGCGGTTAGTGCCCAAGGTACTTCAGGGGGTCTTGCAACCTTATGGTCAGAGGATATGTTTCAGCTAAAAAACTCCTAAAACCATCCAACTCGTAAAGATTTGAGTTCTGCCTGCATGGATGCCGGAGGGGGGCCCTCGTCCTCCCCTCCCTCCTGAGATTGATGCCTTCAAATGTCTAGTAGCCTCCTGCAGCAAGAGGAAAGCAAACCTGAATCAACAAAAGTTTGTAAATAAAGTCGAATCCATCCCCTCTATCGAATTGCTTGCAAAACGCCCATGTCAAGTAGAGTTGGTTGGTAAACCCTAAAACGATCCAACTCGTAAAAATTTGAGTTCTGCCCACATGGATGCTAGAGGGAGGCCCTCGTCCTCCCCTCCCTCCTGATATCGATGCCTTCAAATGTCTGGTAGCCTCCTACGACAAGAGGAAAGCAAACCGGAATCAACAGAAGTTTGTAAATAAATTTGAATCCATCCCCTCTATTGAAATGCTTGCAAAATGCCCGTGTCGAACTGTGTTGAACCTAGTAGAACGCGGGCTCATTGGTCAATTTACGGGCCTCTGGCCCTCTCCCAAAGCTATTGATGGATGGGTCTAGTGAAATTGGATGCCCCTTGTCTCTGAATGAATCTGAAATCATCTAGTAGGCAGAGGCTATTATGTTTTTGTTTTCGATTCAACAAAAGACCGAGACCTTATTTTTTGAAACAGTCCATATTTCATGGGCCCCCAATGGCTCTATCTGAATAAATGGACATTGGACTTTTATCCTACCCAGCATATTCCTTCAGCTGTTCCTATCTAGGTTAGGTTACCCCACCTCCCTCTTCATTGCTGGAACTCGAAATCTATGGAAACCATTAGGAACAAACTAGACAAATACATTGATAGGGCTGAAAGGAGAG
Organism: Pinus taeda; assembly: GCA_000404065.3. Taxonomy (NCBI): domain Eukaryota; kingdom Viridiplantae; phylum Streptophyta; class Pinopsida; order Pinales; family Pinaceae; genus Pinus; species Pinus taeda. Next base: position 6,167 of record APFE031627750.1, on the reverse strand, counting down.
AACAATGTTCATGTGCCAGAATATGTGTTGAAGTCGACTTGGAGATAGGGTTACCTGAGGTGATCAAGCTAACCATAGCTGGCTGGTCTCACATACAAGAACTTTATTATGAACAACTCCCCTTCAAGTGCCGACACTATCACGGCTATGGCCATTTCGCTCAAAACTGCTAGAAGAAAATTAAGGAAGAATCTGAAAAAGAGAAGGGCGAACAACGGACACAAGCCCGAAAAGCAGGCACATCCAAACACACCAATAGAGCGAAAGGGAAAGGAGGGAATGCAGAGACCGGAGGACCCTCTTCTGGGAAGAGAATACCTGAAGTTCAAGCCACAGCAAATGCCACCACTTCAACAAATCCTTTTGCTGTTCTAAACCCTCTAGAATATCAAAACCAACCAGAACTTGAAGAGGGAGAGGTGTAGCAGTATATTGAACAGATAGTAGACACAGAAATAAACTCAGGATCTCGGGAATAAACTGGAGTAGCCACTTCAGAAATCCATTGTGTAGACGCATCCCGGTAGGAAACCCATGGCTCTCAAGCAAGTGCCATATCCCCACTCTCTTATGCAGAAATGATCAAAAAGAAAAAGCTGATATACAGCCTTGGTTCTTCTGAAGAAGACTCTTTTGAGCGATCCACCAAAAAGGCAGGAAGGAAGTCTCGTAAGGAGATCAAAGAAGAAGAGGCGGAGAGATTAAAGATGCAGGGCAGTCGATCCACAATCGAAATGTCATTAGGCAGAAACACAAGGGCTTGACCCACAAAGGGAGGGCCTACTCCTTCCTTCCCTGGTAAATAATGCAGATTGTCTCTTGGAATTGTAGCGGTTTGGGGAACCCATTGAAAGCTAAAGCAATAAAAAATCTATCAAGAATGGAACCCTCATATATCCTCCTGCTCCAAGAGACAAAGGTAGAAGAGGATGCTATTGTATCCTTAAGTTGAATCAAGTGGAATAAGAACTCAAGAAAAGCAGTCAGCGCCCGAGGTACTTCAGGGGGTCTTGCAACCTTATGGTCAGAGGATATGTTTCAGTTGAAAAACTCCTTCGCAACCCAACACTGGATATACACAGGACTTCAAAATCTTCCAAGTAAGATTTCTTTGGCTCTCTTCAATCTTTATGTCCCAGTTAATTTCCTGGAAAAGGACTGTTGGAATTCTCTCTCAGACTTCCTAGAAATCTATACTCCCCCAAACATCATACTGGTGGGGGATCTTAACATCAATTTAGATCTGAAAGAGAAAAAAGATGGAGTTTAGGGTAAAGATCCCTTCTATGTCTCGGTGAGGTCTCTGATTCTTGCTTGGGACCTCCTTGACCTCAAACCTAAGAAATTTTGTTATACCTAGACCAACAATAGAGTTGGTAATGCCAACATTGCTGCTCGTCTAGACTGGTTTCTAGTTCAAAGTTCTTTGATGGAGGGGAAGCATTTAATCTCTTCAAAAATTCTGCCCAAGATAACATCTGACCATAGCCCCATCTCGCTACTACTACAAAAAGAGAAATACTTAGGCCCTATTCCCTTTAGATTCAGTCCTCTTTGGGTATCGAGAGAGGGCTTTGAAATAATGGCTCAAGATTGGTTGCAACCAATTGAAGGATCCCCCAGCTTTGTGTGGGAGCAGAAACTTAAGTACACTAAATATGCCTTAAAAACCTGAGCAAAAAAAAACCCCTCTCCACTCCAACGAGTAATAGACAAAAGATTGTGCAGGCTTTAACTGAGATTCAACTAGGCATTGAAGAAACTGAAACCACCAAAGCTCAGCTGCTCATCGAACAGAACACCAAGTTCAACTCTTTTCTCTTTGTTCGCTAGGAAGAGGAGTATTGGCGCCTCAATTCTCGCAGCCTCTGGCTGCAAGATGGAGATAGAAACACATCATTCTTTCACAGACAATGCAGAGCTCGTCTCTCTCGGAATCACATCTTGGAAATATCCACTAGGGAGGGAGTAGTCATCAAAGGACAACCTCTTTTAAAATAGGCCGCCACATCTCATTTTCAGCAACTGTTTCAGGAGGATGGTTCTTCTGATGATGATTTGGCTACTGAATTTTTGTCAAACATCCCTTCGCTTGTCACTGAAAAAGAGATAGTGGAAGTCATATGGTCAATGGAGCTGAATAAAGCCCCTGGGTCGGATGGCTTCACCATCAATTTTTACAGAGCTTGCTTGAATGTAATAAAACCCAATCTCCTCTGAATGATAAAAGCCTTTGAAAAGAAATCCAAAGTGGGAGGGTGCACCAACTCCACCTTCCTTGCTTTAATCCCGAAAGAAGTTAACCCAGAGACTTTCAACAGGTTCTGGCCTAACTCACTCTGCAATGCCTCATACAAGATTCTCGCCAAACTACTAACCAATAGAGTCAAGACTCCGTTAGGGAATCTGATCTCCCCTCTTCAGGGCGATTTTGTCAAAGGAAGGCACCTCGTAGAAATTGTGATCCAAGTGCAAGAAGCCCTCCACTTTCGCCACATTTGGAAGGAAAAAGGCATGCTCATCAAGTTGGATATCTCAAATGCTTTTGATCGGGTTAAATTCTCATTCCTCTATCAATTTCTTCTCTCTTTTGGTTTTAGTGTTGAGTTTGTCAACTTGATAAAATCCTGCACATATAGACCTTGGATAGCGCCCCTGGTCAATGGAAGACCTGCTGATTTCTTCCAAGCTACAAGAGGGCTCCGCCAAGGGTGCCTATTGTCACCCTTTCTATATATCCTGTTGGAAGAATACCTAAGCAGAAAGCTAATAGTTAAAAGGGAAGTAGGCTCTATCCCAGGCATTAAGGCAGCAAGAGGTATGGATCCTATAAATCATGCCTTCTTTGCGGATGACTCTCTCATCTTGGGAGGGGCCTCAATTAAGATAGAAAGGGATTTTAATGAAATTCTTAAACACTTCTGCTTAATTATTGGGGCCTTGATCAACAAAATAAAAAGTGTTGTCTACGGTTGGAATGTAGATCATCCAACTATCCTTCGAATCACTTGCTCCTTGGGATTCCCTAGGTATGACAAATGGGAAAAGATCAAATACCTAGTCCTTCCCTTAACCTTGGAACCAAGCCCGCCCTCCCTCTAGATCGAATTAATTAGCAAGATGAAAGTAAAAATAGCATATTAGGGAGGCCAATGGCTAACAAAGGCTGGGAAGCTAGTTTTGATAAAGGCAGTCCTCTCTGCCCTCCCCATCTTCTAGTCTTCCCTCCTACTAGTGCCCAAATCTATCACGGAACATATCTCCAAGCTCCTTCGGGATTTTCTATGGAACGGGAGTAAGGGAAACTAGAGCAAGTTACATCTGGTAAGATGGGATATCCTTAAAAGACCACTCCTGGAAGGTGGGTTACGGATTCGGGATCCAGCCCTGGAAAAAATGGCTCTTGGTGGAAAAATCATATGGCAGTTGTACGCAGACAAAAAACATCCTGTCAGCAAGATCCTCTGGATGAAATACCTAAAGGGAGGCTCCTTGAGAAACCTTAGAACAACATCTACTCCAACAGGAACAACAATTTGGAATTTAAGCAGAAGATGCATCAATTACTTACAGTAGCATTTATACATAATCTCGGGCAATGGTCAGAGAACCTTACTGTGGGAGGATACTATTCAAGGGAATGCCCCTTTGGCCTCCCTAAATTCCTACAACGAGTTAAAGATCTGGCTAGTGAACAAAGGTCTCCTTCGGCTTGCAGACATTTTCTTTTGGGACAACAAAGGGAATTGGGCAGGATGGACTTTTCGAGGGGTCCCAAAACCTCTTCACGCTAAAAAAAAATTGTTGTATACAACTCCCTTTGGCCTTGCCTCTGTCCACCGCTCATTGAAGGACAAATGGGGGTGGGGAAGAACAAGAATTTACACAGCAACTCAAGGTTTCTCCTCTTTACAATCTACTCATGCCCCTTCACTGACACCGAAGTGCTGGAAATCAGTTTGGTCCCCGTTTAGCCTACAAAAGGTGAATTTCTTCACATGGTTACTCATGTATAGAAAGGCACTAACAGGTGAAAATCTGAACAAAAGAGGGTTCCACAACCCCTTTAGATGCTTCTTATGCAACTCTGCTATTGAAACCTCTAATCACTTACTGGTTGACTGCGATTTCACACAAGCAGTCTGGAATTTGGTCCTTCACGGTCTTAGTGCTCCCTCCCCCTCCCAAACATCTATCGTTTCTCTTTACATCTCCTGGACAGACCAAAATCCTAAGAAAGAGGCTAAAAACGCAGTATGGAACAACATCTGGCAAGCTATTCCAAAATGCCTTTGGTGGAAAGTGTGGTTGGCTAGAAACAATTGTGTTTTCAACAATAGGCTTCTGAATTTAGTGGTAGTGGTGGCCAAAGTGAAAGCTGTCTTGCTGGAAATTGCAGGTAAATCAACTCTTGCCTCCTCTTTACCTTCAGAAGCTTTTGCATGGCTAGGATCTTGCTCGACAGGAGAGAGGAACGATTCAGTCAGCAAATCATTGAATTAAACTTTTAAACTTCGAAGATCATTTTTGTAATCCTGCATTAAAGAAAACTCTGTAGCGAATCCGAAACACTTTGAAAGATTTTGACAGAGTTGACTTTTACCACATTCTATGGGATTTATACAAGCAAGAAGACTCTTTGGCAAATAAAGGTTGTCCCCTGCCTTAAGGAAACCTTAGTCTCAATGGAGGACACTGCTCGTTTCATCCTCTGCCTTAACCAAGCTATAGTAGTCAGATATGAGTGTTGAGGCCAATGAATGCAGATCTAACTACTATAGTCGGAGCCGTTTTGAGGCCCTAAACGACGTTTTTTGGGAAATATGGGGGCTATTGTACGCATGGTAGTGCTCGGATAGATCTTTTAATGAGCTATTGTACGCGTCAAACGAAGATCGTATGCCAAAGTTACGACCCCGAGAAATTGGTGTACCAATTTACCCAAACGGGGCCTACAATTTGGCGTTTCATCTTCTAGGGTTATGTTTTGGGATGTTAAGGGTTTTCCATTGTTTCTCAACAATAAATAGGCCTTCGAGCCTCATTGTAACATAGTTCAGAGGCATGTAGCCGCCACATCTCTTCTCAGAGATAAGCTACCATTGCCCTAGCTGGTTTATTTCCAATTATGTTTGCAAGCATATTTCAGTATTTTACATTAATGAAATGAAGTATTATTTTCGTTGCATATTTGTGTTTAAGTTTATCTCTGTAATTTGTTGTGTTCCTATTTAAATCTGGATCAGTGGAATGCGACGATGGATAAGTATACCTAGATCTTTCAACAACTACCCACAAGCGATGCATCTTCATCCAACAGCCACTCTAGTGGTGCCACTCCCTTTAAGGTACAAGTCAACTTTAACATTCCCATATTTGAAGGCCAAATAGATGTAGACATTGTCGATATATGGTTAAATATGTTGGAAGGATAATTCTCAGTTCATGACTTTTCCAGTCGGGAAAAGATTACTTTTTCACTCCTCAAAGTCACCCCACTGTCAAGGACTGGTGGGAAACCTATTGTGAACAGAAGGGCGAGAGGGAACCCTCATTGATTTTACCTGCACCCACTTGGAATTATTTCTAAGACACCATCAAGGAACAATATTACACTATCAGGAGATATGAAGATAAATACATAAACCGGACCACATTGTGGCAGTGAAAGGACCAAGACATGCCAAAGTTCGAAAATATTTCTCATACCCTTTTCATGAAGTTGGGTATCAAGGACTTTGAGAAGATTTTTTCACTCAAGTATCGTGACTATCTATACAAGTACATCTAGGATGATATGGAGGACATCTCCTTGCTTAGTGTTTCCTATCGATATGTTGTCAAGATCAAGCATAAATTTAAACAAAAGAAGCGAGACTTTGGATTTGTGAATCATAAGCAAGGGAAAGGTTCCCCCATATCGTAGAAAAAAGGACAAAGCCAAGGCGCAACGACCCAGGACAACCCGTTGAATACACAAGCATAGAATAATGACACAAAGACAAATAATGACATAGGGAAATGGTGTGAGTTCCATAATAGCCCCACTCACAACATAATTGAGTGTCGAGCCAAGTAGTCAATGTTGGCCGAGCTTAAGGCTTCCGAATCAGATGCATGTTTTGACTTTGAGTCAGAACTCAAAAAGGGGAATGACAAGCATATTA